>CAUYQU010061132.1:0-46848 GCA_963574635.1 Cheracebus regulus | reverse complement strand
TGGATAATATCCTGAAGAGTATTTTCCAGCTTGGATTCATTCTCTTCGTCACATTCAGGTACACCTATCAAACATAGATTAGGTCTTTTCACATAGTCCCATATTTCTTGGAGACTTTGTTCATTCCTTTTTACCCTTTTTCTGTCATCTTGCCTTCTCGTTTTATTTCATTGAGTTGATATTCGACCTCTGATATCCTTTCTTCTGCTTGGTGTCTGATTTTAAACCTCACACTCTTTAGATAAGTATATATGATAAGAGACCACATGTCAGAGTCAGGAGGATGCTCTGTGCTCTCCCAGATGATTCCTCTCTCAGATGACCCCTTACCCAGAGAACCAGACTCAGTACTAGGGATAGAAGTGGAAGCCAGTCTCTTGCAAACATCAGCTAGAAATGAGGGGTCCATGGTCTGCTCTCCAGTGCCTCCCTACCACCATACATCCTCAGCCAGGCAGAGACTATGTGTTCCAGAAAATAAAAACCAAAGGATGGGAAGGAAATCAATACAGATAGAAATCATTAAGTTAGAAAACTAAAAAGAATTTTAAAAAAACACACAAAAAGTGCTTAGTTGAGAGCTACTTTTGGGAAACACTAATAAAGTTCTGACAATGTTGAAGAAATAAAAATTATTAGGAGAGAAATGAGATAGAGCCATTGGTTCAGAGTGGATTAAACAGCTAATATTTTTTTAAAAGCTATGTACAATGAACTGATACATTTAAAAAATGTTGTTGAAATAGTAGATATCTGGGCTAATACAAGTTAAATATCAAGAAAGGCAAAAGAGGAGAGCCTTGAAAGACAAACACATGAAAGAAAGAGGAGAAATGTTTCAAAGAATTAAGGATTCAAGAGGCATTAGGCTCTACTGTTTCACTGGCTAATTCCATTAAGTCTTTTAAAAATATAATACATTCTTAATTTTTCTGTTTCTTTAAGTGTCTGTGTGTGTGTTTACACACCTATTGAATGCCTATTACTTGCCACAAGTGATTTGATAGTGTGTGCTCACATTAAATATGATAGTGTGTATCATATTTAATACAATCTTATGAGGTAAGTACTGTTGTCATTCTTTTTCTCACAGGTGGAAAATATGTTTGTTAAGTTACACAACCAAGATGAGACAGTAAATAGCGTAACTGGATTTCTAACCCACATCTGTCGTATATAAGAGCCTAGATTCTTAACCATTACCTTAAGTTGCTTTCTGAACTCAAATTGTAACAGAGTATGAAATTTTATAAAATAAGTGAAGTGTTGATGCAATAATACTTTACTAATATGCATTTTAAGGAAAAATATTTGGACCATTCTCACTTTTAAATGTTGAAACAACAAATACCTTTAATAAAATATTAGTATATCAATTACAGCAGCATGAAAAATATGCCACCATCAGTATGTTTGTTTTACCAATAGCAGGATATACATTACCTTAATAAGTAAAAGGAGCAAACAATTATATAAATTCTACTAATTAGTGTCAGAAAAAGTTATTTATGTAATTTAATTTTTATTCTAATTTTAAAATAACAATATTAAAGGAATTTTCATTAAAGGTAAGAACAAAAAGAATGTCTACTCTCTCCTGCATTATTTATATTATTTTAGAAATTCTTGTCAATGCAATAAATTTTTTTTAATAGATATTTAGGTATTTGAAAGTTGCAATGGAATTTGTTATAATTACCCATAGATTCTCCATGTGAGAAATCTGAGAGAACCAAGGTAGCAATGATCAGAAATTTAAAGAACAATTCACTAAGTAGGATGAATAAAAAGGATGATTAAAAGAATTCTATATCTGCCTGTGCTCATTATCCAAATTTATATTGAGGTCATTTTATCATCAATTTCACAGCACTATTTGAATATTAATTTTAGTTTCACAGGTTTTTATATGGTGTTTTTTGCCATTCTAAGAATCTTGTTTATATCCCTTTTTGTTTTATGTTTGATTAGATTCTCCCATGCTAAAAAAAAAAAAAAAAACTTCCTCAAGACCCTGGCTATTTTAAATTGACTTTGAAATAAATAATAACCATATGTCCAATAGCCACTGGGCAACTCCTCCTTCTGAGCATATAATAGATACCACTAATAAGTTGTGGCATCTCTTTCCTAGCCCAGATGTTGTCTCCAGATCTTTCTCAATAGAACTACTGCTGACTGATTAGCACTGACTTATGAAATATAAATGAATTTTCCTCCCCAGTCTAAGAACTTTGCATCATACCACCTAGTAGATTCCCTACCGGGGAAGGGCAGTCTCCCAACATTCTTTACAAACACTAACTTGCTACAAACTCAACTTTGTTGATTCTTCTCAGAAAGGTCAAGGGTTCTAATATGCAATCTCTTAGAGGTAAGTCCTTTTGGACATGGGATTAGCAGAGGTTGTGACAAATTGATTCAAAAAGAATACCAAACTTCACTTCTGAAATACCTGTAACCTATAGCCTTAGAATGAAAAGCTTGACAGTTCTTTTATACCTAAACTGTCAGAGCAGTCGTTGCACAAATGTCTGTAGTTTATAGTCAAACAGTCATTTTTAGCTGGCAGCAATATTAAGAGCTCAACCATTTGGGAAGGTCCAAAGTTGATTAAAGACAATTTTTAAAAATTCTACTTGAAAAAAAAGGTACAGAATTTTATGCATACTATCCTGAAGTTGGTGTGATTATACAAGAAAGTAGTCTGATGATGATGACACTGCATTTATTATTCAGAAATAAAATATTTTATGGCTCAGAAAATAGACATTAAACAACTGATATTTTCAAAGAATTATATAAGGCACTGCAGAGTTAAAAAAATGTTAAAGATAAAATAGATAGGCATGGATACCTTAACACACACTGTTAATTTTCTTTTTCTTTTTTGTTATTACACTTTATGTTCTGGGGTACATGTACAGATTGTGCAGGATTGTTACATAGGTATATACATGCCATGGTGGTTTGCTGTATCCATCCCCTCATCACCTACATTAGGTATTTCTCCTAATGTTATCTCTCACCAATCCCCCTACCCTCTGCTATACCTCCTCTACCCCCCACCCCCCAGCAGGCCCAGGTATGTGATGTTCTCCCTCCCTGTGTCCATGTGTTCTCATTGTTCAACACCCACTTATGAGTGAGAATATGCGGTGTTTGGTTTTCTGTTCTTGAACACATATTGTTAATTTTCTAGAAGAATAAATAAACATTCAAAATTGAAGCAGGGGCATTACTGATTTAAATCCTGTGAGAGACTTTCATTTGCACAAGGAGATATGAACTTACGAGTACTATTGAGTGTTGAGTGATCTGACCCTGCCTTCCCTTCTACACTGATGCCTGTCTATTGGTTCACTCAAGGTATTTTGACCTCAGAGCACCACTGCAAAACCCTATGGGACTCCATTCCCATAGACAACTGCACAGTTTTATACCATGTCCTTGAATGATCCTGTTTTGGTTCTTGGAAAACAGTCTTTCTATGTTTCAAAATTGATGCATATGCCTTTCCTTATGCTTAGGAAGTTGTTCTTCCACACTCCCATTCTTTACTTGGCTAATTACTGTTCATCCTGATGTCTTAGCTGACATTTGCCTTCTTTAGCAAAGCCACATCAGAACCAATTCTCCCACCCATTATGACCTTTATTGTCCCTTTGTATTCTGTGCTTTGTCTTTATAAGCACTAGTTAAAATGTTTACATATTTATTTTGAGTTTCCATAACTAAATTGTATATTTTTTGAGAGCAAAGACCATATTTTTTTTTCCAGGTCTCTAGCAAAGTCCTTGTCATTTGGTAGGTTTAAACTTAACATTGGAAAAGATTTCATGAATTTGGTGAGAGCTGAGGTAGAAAAACAAGAAATATTTGGAAGATGAAATGCACTAAGATCGATAGAGCAAGAACTCTGGAGTCTAATAGTTATACATTTAAGTAAATTTTAAAAATTAGACAAGTCATTTAAATAAGCCGCAGTTGTTTCACATGTGAAATAGAGGATGTCATTGTCAATGTGATAACATTTGGAAATCTTATTCGGTTCCTGACACAAAGCAGATGGTCAATACATGATACATGATAGCTATTATTATGTAGGTATTATAGGGCTGTCTAGACCAACTAGACAGACTTAATCTAGGAATGAGGTGGCAGAGTGAAGGGCACAGAAAGGGAGCTGAAGATTTGGATTTGAATGGAACTTGAGTTGGCTGAAAGGAAGGAGAAAGAAGTATGCTTTGAAAAAACTGTATTCAGATTTTGTTTGTTTGCTTCCTGGGTTTAGCAAGGAGTCATGACAGGTGAATAGCTGGGAGACAGAAGTTGCAGTGAGCTGAGACATCACCACTGCCCTCCAGCCTGGGCAACAGAGTAAGACTCTGTAAAACAAACAAACAAACAAACACCAATCCATTGTATATATATAGTACTTTTTGAAATCCATTCATCCATTGATGAGTAGGTTGATTCCATATTTTAATTCTTGTGACTAGTGCTGCAATAAATATAAGAGTGCAGATGCCTTTTTGATATATTGATTTTCTTTCTTTTGGATATATACCCAGTAGTGAAATTGCTGGATCATATGGTAGTTCTTCTTTTAATTTTCTGAAGAACAACTTTCTTTTGAAACAACATTGTTGGAGCTGGAGCTCATTATGTTAAGTGAAATAGGCCAGGCATGGAAAGACAAATATCACATGTTCTCATTCATATGTGGGAGCTAAAAAAGAATTAACTCGTGGAGATAGAGTATAATCATGGTTATCAGAGTCTGTGAAGGGTAGTGGAGAGAGGTGAATAAAGAAGAGTTGCATCATGGGCACAAAAATATGGCTAGATAGAAGGAATAAGATTTAGTTTTTATTAGCACAATTGGGTGACTATAACTAACAATAATTTATTCTATATTTTAAAATAACTAGAGGAGTGGAATTGGAATGTTCTTACCAGAAAGAAATGATAAATGTTTGAGGTGATGAAAATCTCAATTACCTGATTTGATCATTACACATTGTATGCTTATATCAAAATAACCCATGTATCCTATAAATATGTACAGCTCGTATGTATCCATAAAAATTAAAGATAAAAGTTTTTTAAGGCCAGGCATGGTGGCTCACACCTGTAATCCCAGCACTTTGGGAGGCCAAGTAGGGTGGATCCTTGATTTCAGGAGCTCAAGACCAGCCTGGGCAAAATGGCAAAACCCCGTTGCTACCGAAAATACAAAAAATTAGCCGGGCATGGTGGCCTGTCCCTGTAATTCCAGCTCGGAAGGCTGAGGTGGGAGACTCACTTGAGCCCCAGAAGCAGAATTTTCAGTGAGCAGAGATCATGTCACTGCACTCCAGCCTGGACAACAGAGTGACACTGTGTCTCAAAAAAAAATTGTTTTTCAGTCAAAAAATATTAAATGGTAAAAAAATATGGAAAGTGATCCATCTTATGTTAGCAATGGCTTTCTTTGTGAGATAAGCTAAGTAAAATTAATTGTTATATTTTACATCTCTCAGTTTTCCAAAACTTGAGTAGTAAGCATGAATCACTTTATTATAAAAAAGGACTTATTTAAAAATATAACATCATTACCAAAACCAACAAATGCCTACATATAAATCACCGCCATGGAAGGGAGGGCTTGTTATTGGAGTACCTATCACAGTTCCATTTTCTGAGGGACATTCACATCAAAGGTTTGAGAGTGGTATAGGGGAAGCCATGCGTGGTCATATAAATTGAAAAATACTGAGTTACATAAAGCTTGGGAGCATTCTTTAGTGCAATACTTTCCAAAGCATTCAATGTACTCCTGCGTATATTGCAGAATTATTTGACTATGACCACTCTGTCACCTTTTCTAGTCTTTCTCACCCTAGTCAACCTTCTGGAATGTAATAATTATAATACGAGCCAAAGTCATCACTTACTGAGCCCTTACTACATTACATGTCAGATATAATGCTAAGGATTGTTATTGGCATAGTCACATTTAATACTTGAAATCATTATATTAGGTATCACTACGACCCACATCATATAGATGAGAAAACTGAGGTTATCAACTTTGCCCAGACCTGCATAGCAAGTAACAAATGGAGACCTTGAATTCAGAACCTGTGATTTTGTATAGCACCAGATCTTGCTTCTGACGATATTGTTCTATTCAAGATTCACTAATATCATTATCATGAAAAAAATACTCTAGCTGAAGATTCCATAACTGCTTTCTTTTTCCTGTTTCTGTGGACCCAGACTGCTGCAATCTTCAAAAGAACAAAATTTGTATGACTTTCATTAATAATAAAGCCAGGTTATAACTTTAATCTTCAAAACAAATGTTTAAGCTAAAAAGTATTTTCGACATTTTGATTTACTGTGTTTGAGGCAAAAAAGGGATTTAAATACCTTTGGAGATAATGTGATTTGTGCTTTGGATAGGAAATGCAATATCAATCATTTAAAAATTTTCCTATAGCTCTTTTCTTGATGTTTGTTGCCAAGATGAAATGAATAAACAAAAGTCAAATATAAATATATTAGTAATAGCTCTTATGCCATAGTAAAAGATACCCAGTCATATGTGGGAGAAATGTAAGGTGGTTTTACCTTTCCAAAGCAGCTGAGAGAAACCTGCCAGCTCTGAATGGTTGTTATTTCTATGACATTTCACTTTATAGGTGTGCATGTCCTTAATCTCTGACTCGTTGTAGTTTAGCGTAGTAGCATGGCAGATTAAAAAACATATATAACCCATTTAAAGGAAGGTTTATTTTAACTCTCTTAAACCGTTGTTTTGAACAGTCGCATGGCTACAAAGAGAAAGCCAGAGTTTGTACCTTCAACCGCTTAGTGAAAGGAATTTATCTGAAACCAGAAGCAATGGTACAATGGAAACTACTCTATTGAAACTGCAGTCCTTCTGCAATTCCGATGTGAGAAAACCCGATTTAAGTAGTTTTCTGCAAATATTCTCTTCATGAAATCCCAACTTGAGGGATGTAATACATTCTGTTAGGTTTTAAGGTTAACAGTATTCTCAGAAGCAGTAAGGGGGAGAGGGAGAGTTTTGCACAGGCTTGGAGCAGGTAGACCCAGGCCATCTCTGTTCCATGGATTTGAACAGCTGTCAAAGTTTCTGTTTCTTTATCTGCATGACGTAGGATTTATGTAATCTAGGTCCAATATGATTATGTGTCTGAAATGGGTGGCACAGTGTCTGTTCTACAGTAAATGATAGTGCTCATGGTACCTCACAAATACCTCTAACTCTCCATGCCATGGGGATGGGTTGTGAGGGCAACATAGGGAATGCTGAAAGCTGAGTTGTTAGTTCTTCCAGAGGAAGGCTCGGCATCCTACTTAATCTGGATTACTCTCAAGGAAGGGCAGGACTTAATCATGGGATGGAGGTGCCTTTATTAGGGTTATAAATAATGGGAAAAAAGGAAAAAGGAAAGAATATAATGTGGTAAGGGGATCACAAAGAGATGAGATAATAAAATAGGAGATAGAGAAGGAGATGGGGTGAGGAAGAAGGAAAGAATATGGTGAACCAGCCAGAGGTGACAAGCCAAGGAAACAGGCATCACCAGAAGTGGGACTGTAACTGCCTGTGACACACACAGCAGCATGCCCATGAGAGGTTTCCTGCCCTCTGTCAGACTTCAATATCCAGTGTTCTTTTCATCTCACCTTTGGTAATTAATGGGCATTGGTTATTATTAATGGACACTACCAATTAGTGGACATTTTTAGTACAAGTTCAGGGAAGCTTTTTTTTTCCTGACTCCCAGGTCCCCAGCAAATATATTGGGTTTATAAAGCAGAGTATGATAGCTTTGGAAATTGAAGAGGCAGAATTCATTCACAAAGTATTTTCAACAAATTTATTTTTCTACTCAGAATAACATGAAATAAAAATCAGATACTCTCCTATAAGTTTTTGAGCCCTTTCCTGGTGAGGTCATAATCTTTAAAGTTTTTCAAAAGCAGGAGCAAAAAACCCTTGAAACCCCATACTCCCATAGGAAGAATAGACCCCAGACAAAAGGGTCCATCCACAGGAACATGACCTTCCTGCTGAGTCTCCTCCTCAAGTCAGTGAGTCTCCCTTTTTTAAAACATAAATATGATTGACAGCAATGACATTCAAATAAAAAAGATCATTTTCTCTCTTATTTGGATCACTGCAAGTGGGTTTCATTTCTTTTATCCTTCATTAGAAATATTACATGGTACTAAACACAAAGTCTGTCAATATTTTTTTTAATGACTGAAAAATATATTCTCTTTTCTTTTTAAAAATGCATAATGTATCTCCCAGGCATAGAACCAACTGGGTCCTATATCATGCTCTTCTAGTAACAGTATTAAAATATTTATGTTCATAGACAAAAGAAACAGCATCAACACAAGGCACACATTATTAATAGATAACGTACACATTTTTAAAGTTTCATTTAAGCTCAGAATGTAAATAGCAAATGGTTAATAATCATATAAATATAGACACTCTGAGGCAAGCAGTCTGGATTCATGCGAGTTGCCTTATATGTGCTGTGTGACCTAAGGAAAGTCATTTAACCTCCTTGGGCCTCATCTTTTCAGGATTATAAGGATATGTGAGTTTTAAAAGATTGAGAAACTATATAAAATATTTGACTATTAACAGTTTGGCTATTTCTTAAAATAAATGTGGATATCAAATTGATCAAGTATTTTTGAAGACATTTTAAACAGTGATATGAGCTTTACTTTAAAATTTTGGTATTTATAATACTACAGATTACATCTTTTATAACAATTTAAGTTTTTTATTAAAAGTTTTATAGGTCAACTCGAAATATCCAAAGTTTTACAAAATTATTTATTAAGGGGTTAAAAAAGTATGAACCTCGAAGATCATGGATGCAAATCTCTCACTTCTTAACTGAGTTGGAAACTGAAAATTACTTTTTGTTGTATAGCCACCATTGTGATGAAATGAAGTATATTAAATTACTACATTGTCTTTATTTATAATTAATATAAATGATATTTTAGCATTTATAAGTGGTAATTTTCTATTAAGTTCTGACACAAATTTATATTAAATCACAAATAAACTAGTGTCTATATTTGGTTACAGTGCCTCAAATGTCAAAAAGCAACATCAGAAATGTAAAGACTCAAAAACACTATCACAGAAATGCTTGATAAAAAATTTATGTATTCAACAGATTTAAAGCAATCACTTTAGCTTCATATCTGACTGAAAACAGCAGAGCAATCAAATTATCCAGCATTTTCAAGCTCCACGTGAATGATCTGGCACCATTCTTCTGTCAGCTTCATTCTCAAACATGTACTAATGACAGCCTAAAAAGTGATGAATCACGGATAATGGAATAATTCTCTTTTCACTAGGTAAAATAATATTAAAAAAAAACAATGCTCAAACAACAAGCTTTTTTGAGGGGATGTTGATGATTCACTGTTTGACATCACCTGCATCCAGAAAGAGATTTCTATTTCTCCATCTCTGAAAGGTGGATATGTTCCAAGCAGGAGTAATGACAAACAGGGGTCACACGGAGGTCAAACCACAACACTTCTCCAGGTCTGCCTCAAGCATAAGAAGTGCAGATTTACTGCACTGTTAAAGAGGAAGGAAGAAAGGATGTTTCCAGTACTAACATTGATTACACTGGGAAAATAAAAATCTTAAAACAGGTTCACTAAGAAAACTTTCTCAGTTCTCTCCATATACTTCTGAATCTTTTACAGTAAGTTATTCATATATTGTGTGAATAAAACAACATGAAAAAATAATCTTAACTCCAAATGGGGTGGTGGGAGGTGTTGTCCAAAATTCCTTTATGGTGATTTCTTCTTTGAATCAATGACATTATTACTTAAATTGTAAGTTTTATGGTTTATAAAGTTTTTCACTTACCTCTTCTTAATTTATCTGTACAACACCCTATAAGCAGATGATAATATCTCTATTTTACATATGGTAAAACAGAAGCTCAGAGAGAGAGGCAGACTGATTTTCCCAAGTATATCTGGCTAGTTAAGGTTAAAACCTAGACTATCACTAACACATTAGGAGTGTTATCTCTAACAGAACAGAGTACCCATTTTAAATGGAAAATCAGAGCTACTATCCAAGGTTTTTTCATTTTAAAGGCAGGTTTTTCCCCAATGTTTAAATATTTATTTTTCAATCCCTGAAACTCCAGTTTAATATGTGAGTGTCAGGCATCAAGGTAAGGGTGTGAGAGGCAAGCAAGGTCTCATCTGTGCTCAAATTGTAAGAACTAGAGCATTAACATAAGAATCACCTCAGCATTTGTTCAGCCTTTCAGAAGTTTTGGAATTTTGCTGTGAAGTAAAATAAAATACTTTAAAGTAAAACAAGCAATATCTTTAGGAAATTAGGTTGTCTGGTGTCATCTTTAAATAATAACAGTATTCAGAAATAGTAGAATTTTGTTTTATGCTCAGGGCATTCAACTTTCCTGCTATTTTTAGTGATTTCACTACCTGAAAGATTCAATGCATTATTCATTGCTATGAGGAAATGACCATATCTCCTGGTTGGTATTTTAAAACAATGACAGATTCTGGAATATTTGCTGCAACTAAGAATGTCAGCAATGCATGGGAGCTGGGGGGCAGCGATGCCACCAATTCCAGCCCTCTCAATAAATAGAAAGCAAGCCTTTCTATTTAAGCAAAATGTCATTTTGTTACAGGGGAGTTTCTAACCCACAATAAAAATGGCACTGAAGAAGCTAGTAGGGACCTATTATTTTAGCGGTGGGGTAATAACAATCATCATTTCGATTCTCATGCTCCCTTTTGTAGCATTCTCCTCATTCTTGAATCTAGTTTAAGTCACCTGATGCTGCAATTTTTCAAGTTGAAAAATAGGCATACCTGTCAGAGAATGCTGCTATGGGAAAGATATCAGGATTGGAAGATGGTTCTGAAAATTATATGGCACCCAGCTAATTACTCTCCAGCAAGCACCTGTGATTATGCTATGAAAAGAAACTTAATGCTGTAGTGATTTGGTTCACGTTCCTTGTCAAGGCAACCTTCTGCACTCTAATGAGCACTTTTATGAGACACAAAGAGTCATGAAGGTAGAGTTAGAAGAGGTCTTGCCAAGGGCATAGGTTGTGATTTACGAGGGTGAAAAATAAATAGGTAGTGATTGAAACTGCATGCTGCTCTCCTAATCAAAATTATTAGAGCTTCTTAAAAAGTATTTTGAAAACATGGTGGTCATAAATCAGAGAAAAGAAGGAAGAAAAAAGTGAGAATGAGGAAGAAGCAAAAAACGTGGTGGGGTGGTCATTGTAAAGTTAATCTTCAGAGATTGTAAGGGTCATCAAGACAGACATAACTACATTCTGTTATACTTTACTTTAAGAAAGTGACTATACCACTTAGCACTTCAGTTTTCTTCACATCTAAAATGAGGATACCTCAAAAATTTGGGTCATTGATTCACTAGATCAGCACAGTGCCTGGCAAACAAGAAAACATTAATAAATGTTTATTATCTTTCTTTTCTCTACCCTCACTAAACCCAGCTTTCATGGCCTAAAATCCCATATCATCAGAATTTATCCATTTTTTTTTTCTTAAAGTAATCCCTGGAGGACATAAGACTCTTTAGGAGGTTTCTGTTTCCATTTCCTTCTCGTTTTGGTTGTGCTATATTCCTGTAGTTCCCAAAGTGTAAATAACTACGATTTTCTTTTCTTTGTTCAGAAGTCCACTCTAGGAGCTTTGGAAGGAAAGATAAGAAATCTTAGGGCCAAAACAAGACAGACAAAATAACAAAAAAAACCTGCCTTAGCAAGTCCCAGAGACATCAGATTTATTATTCCAGTTGCTAAGACTTTCTAACACCACTCAAAAGAATTACCAACTCTTACCAACATACAGCTCTTGAATATTTTCTCTGTATTAAATCCACTGGTGGTAAATTGTATCCACCAATTTCAAAGCAGTATTCAATTTTCTTTTTTATTTACCAAATACTATATAATTACATATGATTCTGTAGATCAAGAACTAGGAAGCATTAGGTCATAGGGTTAATACAATGCTACTTTGGAAAAGAAAGTGGTGATAACCTGTTTTTTTCTAATACCAAAATCACAATTATTGTTTTGTTACAGATAGAGCTTAGTGTCTGGATCCAAATAGAATTAGTTTCTAATTCTCAGTCTACTACTTACTAGTTACAGAATGAATAGCTAAGTCTTTAACCTTCTGAATCCCAACAATTTAATTCCTATATTACAGATACTTAACAGTCTCCTCTATAGGTCATACTGTGAGCTGTAAATCAAACAATTGTGCAAGGTGGACATTACAGAGCCAGGAATGTGACAATTTTTCAATGAATGCTAACTCACAAAATTTTACTATATCCCAATTTTAAATCCTCCTCTGCCTGAAAAATTAAAATTAAAGAAAAAAGATATGAATTATTGGGATCAGAAGGATTTACTTAGTAGCCTGCAAGATTTTGAATATAAAGATGGAAATTAAATTGACCTTCAAACACTTCTTTTTCTCTCCCTATGCGTTAAGTAATCTCATATATCACTTTTACCATCCTATGTAGACCTTCCACTATCATGGTATTTATCTGCCTTTTTTGATAGGTGTGTTTTGATTGAGTCAATAAAACACAGATTACATTTCTTTCAAATATTCACTTACAGTGTGTTTGCACTGGTATTTATTCCTGGGTACATACCACATTAAATGTTATTTATCACATTAAATGTAATTGTTAAATATATACACATCAACATGTATATATTCACTGACATATGTGTGTGACTATTATCCCAATAATTCATATCTTTTTTCACATATGTGTATATACACTAATATTTATTAATTACATATGTAGATTTGTTGAGGGTTTTAGAGTGTCTAAATCATGAAGAAAAGGTTTCAAAATAAGGCCAAGAGAAAAGATAAAAATGACTTTTATTTTGCATTATAGAATAAAAACCTGCTTAGAACTGAAAAGTATCTGCGTGATCATACTGTTTAATCTCATTTTCAGCCAAGGAAACCAAGGTCCTAACAGGTCAAATGGCTTGCTCTGAATATAGAAGATGTAAATACGGCTAGATCTAGGAGTCTGGTATTTAGAATCTTTTCAATATTAGGAAGGAGAAGGTGAAGGACAAAACTAAGGGGTTATCATAATAGTCATCTTCAGAGCTCTTAAGATTGTTAAAAGGGAGGCTAATGACTACCTGCTTTCTATCTTAAGACTGTATCACAATATTCCAAGCTAAAGGAGGAAATGAGGCATTATTTTTGGTACTAAGATATCCATTTGTGGTTCTTAGGTCAGTGCCAAGGGCTTCAGAATAAGCCTCTAAAAACAACAGCATACAGTATAATGAAGTGATTTCATGCATTGAAATTCAAAAATCCAGTGCTTGAATGTACTCTTATCTTTCATATTATTTTTTTAAATAGTCACAATACGTCTCAGTTTTGTTGTGTATGACATGAAGAACAATAATAGCACCAATACCATAAAATAAGTTTGTGAAATCAGTAATACAATGCATGGAAAATGCTTTTTATACTCTTTATAACTAGTATATTTTCAGTTATTGGTTCTTCACTACCACTGTCAAATGTGCAACATAGAGAAAGTGAGCTCATATGTAGGAGCTTGAGATTAGGTAATGGGCTGGACAATGGAAAATTCAGGTAGTTTCTGTGTGAGCATGGAATGAAGACAACTCAATGAATGAATTATCTTCTCAGTATTTGTTCCAGCACCAACATCCATCCAATTTGGAGGTTATCAGCTGTATTCCATCCTTGTGGGACTTGAACCTAAAGACATGATCTGAATTTTTGTCTTCATGGAAAGTAACTATTTCCATGAAGTATCTATGGTATTTCCATGAAGTATATATGGTATTCTTATCTTGGGGCTATTTAAACCTTGGTTAGGCCAGAGACTACATCAGTCTCCCTCTATTCATTGAAGTATTTATGGACTTATATAGACTTATTCTTCTCTAAAGAGCTAGAGAGATTGAAGAGAAGAAAAAGTAGGATGAGAATGGTTAAATAGCTTGCCTGCTATCACAACCAAAATAGATTAAATCTGGAATTCAAACCCAGGTCTGACTCCCCTCTGTATTATTTTCACTTGACCCAACACATTATTAAAATAGCCAAGCCATGATCAAATATTGTAATAATTTAAAAGCATACAGATATTAATCTTCACCTGCTTAAAAATTTATGCAAAAGTACTTGGAGAGATCATTTTCAGTTACTGTCCAACATAGAGAATAGAAATCAATTACACATGTTATTAATTTTTGGTGACCATTTATTTCTGTCCCACTATTTAGCAATTGGGGTCTTAGTATCAATTAGAAGCTTAACTGAAACAGTTATTTAACTAAAGGGAGGTTTATTAGTATAAGGAAGAGGGAAAAAAAAGAAAGAATACGTATTTTCAGATTATTTTAGTAGTTTCGTAATATTCAGAAATATTTTTAAAAGATCCCTTAATTATAATAGTTAATATTTCTTTTAGGGTACCCTGATTGAATCTTGACTTATTTGCCCAGATGTTTGTAACAAAAGGATCATTATGTTCTTTCCTTCTGTGTCACAGTTTTTGCATAATAGCTGTTTTATTTTGAATGAATTGATAAGGCAGCTTTCACAGGAATATCATTAATATACTTAAAAACCCCTTTCACAGCATCAGAACAATGCCTCCACTTCAGTTCGTGATTGTCTTCCACACCCTTTTGCACCCTACCTGATTCAACTTTCCCTGTTAGGGTTCCTAATCGCAGTTTTCCTGAACATTGCTTATGAACTTAAGTGAAGGAAGATTTATGTCAGGATGTTCTGATGACATAATATACGCCCAGGGGAGATGCAAACTGCAAGGTGGCAAAGGAGTGCATGAAGTTAAATGAAGAGCAGGCTGCTGACATTCTCAGAGCTTTGTAAGCCAAATTGCAACTTCTTGAACTCACCTTGTTAAGTTTATATGTCAATCTTTTTTCTCCTGAATTTTTTACTAGTTCATCCAGCTCCCAACTCCCAACATATGCACTCAGGAAAGATGCCTTTATGTTTCAAACTACTCTGGAAACAATCTACTTTGCAGTTTGTCATTAGTATGTTTGAATGAGGCTTCAGGATTCCAGAGGATAAAACGGCAGTCTCAGAGTTATAGTAGGGTCTTTGAGGAGCTTGAAATAGGTAAGGCCTCAATTTTGAAGGAGCAAGAGAGAGAATTACCATTGCACACTAATTTAATAAGGCCAGAATTATCTTTAATGTCTCCCAATCTAAAACAAAACCAAACAACCCTAGACAGAAATTAAACACCTACAACCATCTGATCTTCAACACAATCGACAGAAACAAGCAATGGGGAAAGAACTTCCTATTTAATAAATGGTGCTGAGATAGCTTTCTAGCCATATGCAGAAGACCGAAGCTGGACCCCCTCCTTATACCATACACAAAAATCAAATCAAGATGGATTAAACACTTAAATGTAAACCCCAAAACTGTAAAAACCTTGGAAAATAACCTAGGAAATACCATTCTGGACACAGGACCTGGCAAAGATTTTATCATAAAGACACCAAAAGCAATTGCAACAAAAACAAAAACTGACAAATGAGACCTAATGAAACTAAAGACCTCTCCACAGCAAAGACACTATCAATAAAGTAAACAGACAACCTACAGAATGGGAGAAAATATTTGCAAACTATGCATCTGACAAAGGTCTAATATCCAGAATCTATCAGGAACTTAAACAAATTTGCAAGCAAAAACCAAGCAACCCCATAAACAAGAGGGCAAATGACATGAACAGACACTATTCAAAAGAAGACATACACATGGCCAACAAGCATATAAAAATGCTCAACATCATGAGTCATTAGAGAAATGCTAATCAAAATCACAATGAGATAATGTCTTATACCAGTCAGCATGGCTATTATTTAAAAACTCAAAAAATAACAGATGCTGGTAAGTTTGTGGAAAAAAGGGAGCACTTATACACTGCTGGTGGGAATGTAAATTAATTCAACCATCATGGAAACTAGTTTGGCAATTTATCAAAGAATGTAAAACAGAAGTACCATTCTACTCAGAAATTCCTTTATTGGTAATAAATTGTTCTATCCTGAAAATGCATGCACATGTATATTCATCACAGCACTAGTCACAATAGTAAAGATGTGGAATCAACCTAAATACCCATTAACAATAGACTAAATAAAGAAAATGTGGTACGTATACACCATGGAATACTATACAGGCATAAAAAAGAATGAGATCGTTGTGTCCTTTGCAGCATCATAAATGGAGCTGGGGGCCATTAACATAAGCAAATTAACATGGAAACAGAAAACCAAATGACACATGTTCTTACTTATAAGTGGTAGCTAAACTTTGAGTATATATGGATGCAAAAAAGGGAACAACCAACACCAGGTCCTACCTGAGGGTGGAGGGTGGGAGAGGATCAAGGAACTACCTATCAGGTCCTATGCTTATTACCTGGGTGATAAAATAATCTTTCCATCAAACCTCTGCAACACACAATTTACCTTTATAACAAACCTACACATGTACCCCTAAACCTAAAATAAAAGTTAAAAAACAAAATCTATATGAGCAAAATTTTGAAATAATTATTCATTATAAAAACTTAACTTGAACAAATAGAAGAGGAAAATGTGTATGGTCAGGGAGACCAAGGAATATTAGAGAGATGCCAATGCTCCCTAAGTAAATATATAAATTCAGTGGATTCTCAATACAATGCATACATTCTTTTTTGTACCTATACCATTTGAAGACCATGGATAGCTGGGAAACCCCCAAAAAGAAGAGCAATTTGGGGAACAGGGCTACCAAATTATAATGTCTATAATTAATTCAGTGTTGTTACTGGCTTAGGAATGGACTTTCAGATTAATTGAACAAAAGCTAAAACTCTGAAAAATATACAAAAGTATATGGAATCTTAATACATGGCATAAATGGCATCTCAAATTAATAGAGAATGGACAGGCTTTTAAATAAGTATCATTTAAAAACTGGATAGACATTTAAAAAAACACATTTATTATCATGCCATGTGTATCACACCATGTGTAAACAAATCCCTAATAGTTGAAAGAGCTAAATTTTTTTTCAAGAAGGCTATAAACTTATTAGAAAATAATGGATGAATTTCATCATAGAATGAAAGAGGAAACATTTCTGTAACTATAACTCAAAATCCAGAAGAAATAAAACATTGACCTTGATTACATTACAAAACATTTATAGCTTAAAAAGCATGACAAAGCCAAGGAGAAATGTAAAGATTTGAGAAAAGGTATACAGGAATATATAACAGAAAATAAAGCTTAAAATTTCTAACACACAAAGAATGAGAATTAAAACAAAGAAGACCAAGAGAAAAATGGACAAAATTTATGAATAGACATTTTGCAGAAAAGTAGTTTAAGATGGCCCTTAAATATGTGAAATAATATGCTGATAGAAAAGTATCAATTTTAATGTTCTTAATGTGTTTCAGAAACATTAGAAAAAGGTTAATATAAAATCAAATAACTAGCATTAAAACTAATTTTACATTTAAACTGAGAATATCTTTATAAACTTCTGACATTATCATTTTGAGGCTATGTATTTCTTTTATGTACTTATCAACAGAGCTTCAAAATATGTGAGGCAAAAATGGACAAGTCTAAAAGGAAAAATAATATAAAAACCCACAGCTATAGTTGGAGACTTCAGCATTTCTCTCAGTAATTGATATGAATGCATAAGCAGAAATAAGTTAGTATATAGATACCCTATAATATCAAGTACCTTAACATAATTTATATTTATAGGGTACTCCACCAATAAATAGAAAAATATACATTCTTCTCAAGCACATATGGAACATGCATCAACCTAGAACTTACTGTTAAGATGACTCAGAATATGGTCTAAATCATCTCAAAATTAAAGCTAAAATCAATAGCAAGAGCTACTTAGAAGCCAAATGCCTTAGTCTGTTTTCACACAGCTATAAAGTTACTACCTGAGACTGGGCAAACAGTAAACAAAAGTAGTTTAATTGACTCATGATTCTGCCTTGCATGGGAGGCCTTGGGAAACTTTTAATCATGGTGGAAGGCAAAGGAGAAGCAGGCACCATCTTCACAAGGTGTCAGGAGAGAGAGAGAGTGCAGGGGAAATGCCAGACACAGATCAACCAACCAGTTGTCATGAGAACTACCTAACTATCATAGGACAGCATGGGGAAAACTGCCCCAATGATCCAATTTCCTCCCATCAAGTCCCTCCCTTGACATGTGGGGATTACAATTTGAGATGAGATTTGGATGGGAACACAGAGCCAAACCATATCACCAAATATTTGGAAATTAAACACATACTTCTAAATAACTGGAAAAGCTAACACAATAAAAATTTTAAAATATTGACTTAATAAAAATGAAATTACAGCATATAAAAATGTGTGAGAGGTAGCTAAAGCAGTACTTGGGGAAAATTTATAGCATTGAATGTTTATATTAAAAAATAAGAAAGATCTAGCACCAGTAACCTAAGCTTCCAACTTCAGAAACTAGAAAAAGATGAGCACATTTAACACAAAGAAGAAAAGGGAAAAAACATAATGCAACTAAAAATAGAAAAGCCATGGAGAATATAAATTAAACCAAAAGCTGGCTCTGTCAGTAATATTGATAAATTTCTAGCACAGCTTATGAAGAGAAAAAATTATATTTTAGTATAAAAATCAAAGAGGAGACATCATTATCTCAAAGACATTAAAAAAATAAGAGTACTACAAAAAATATATATGCCTATAAATTACACAACTAGATTACATGTATCAATTCTTTGAAAAATACAAACGACTAATTCTCATGCAAGAATAATCTTTTTAAATTCTAGGATGACAGATTAGAGGCTTTTAGCATGCTTCAGCCACTTGAAAATAGGAAGACAGTGCATAAAGATCAATTCTGTGAGCTGTCATTAAAGAGGAAAAGTGGGACTCCATTAGAACTGTGACAGATTCCTCAGATCGCAGGGAAGAGAACACCAATAAATATTCCCTGTGACGGCATTTAGCTGGTAAAAGTGAGTGCAGCTCCAATACATGAGGGAGGCAGAGTCTCTTTTTGTGATTTACCTCTCCACTGGGGATCAGAGAAACCCAGGCTGAAGAAGTGCACTTTGTTTTTCTCAAGGCCTGGAGCTAAGATACTGTCAGGGAAACATACTGGGAAAAGTTGCAGACATTTTCCCAGACCTGGGACAGAGAGAAGAACACCATTTTTAATCTGGTTGCATATAAAGACAGCCATTTTTTGGTGACCCAGAAGTATGGCAGTGCAAGCGTCTTAGTCTCAGACCAGAGGTTGAAGTGCCTGATCTGGAGTTGGGTAGAGACTTCCATAGCCAAAACTGGAAAGTGCCCCAGCAGTAGGTGCCAGAATTGTGCTCTCCCTGTTGCAAGGCTGGGGCAGAAGGAGAGATGTTACAGCTACAGTTTCTCCTGGGTGGCAAGACTTGCAACCAGGGCCATCTTGGTAACCTGGAACTGGTCTGCATGTCTCATTACTGGGTACTCCAACCTGCTCCCCGGAGATCATGGTGCAGTGGTGCCCTCTCTGTGCCACCCCCAGTCAGAAATTTAGGATTTTGGAGCACCCACTTACAACCACCAGAAGCCTGAGCCACCCTACTATTCATGGACATAGATTGTAAAGTAGCAATGCCCTCTCTGTTCCATGCCCAGGTAGATTGCCAGCTGTACAGAGACCCATTTGCCTGATTCAGTATTCCAAGCTACTCCACCCATCCTGGGCATATGCCCAGGTACAGCAGGACTCTGTCTGCTCCAAGCCTGGTCAGATCTCCAGGCAGTTGAAATACTCACTCACCTGAATCAGCAGTCTGACTCACTCTACGCTTTCTATGCAGAAATCCAAATGCAGGAAGACTCTCTCTTCTTCATTCCCAAGCAGATCTCCAGATATTTAGAGCATATGCTCTCCTGGCTCAACAGCCTGAGCCACCTACTCCTTTCTGGACATAGATTGTGGTATAGAGAGGCACTCTATGCTTCACCCCTAGGCAGATCTCCAGGCATTCAGAGCATCTGTTTGCCTGGATCAGCAACCTGAGTTGCCCCACCTGTTCTGTGCAGAGATCCTCATGCAGGGGGGCACCTCTCTGCTCCATGCCCAGGCAGATCTACAGGAATCTAGAGTACCTACTCTCCTGGATTAGGAATTTAGGCTGGCCCCATCCCTGTGCAAAGAACTTGGAGCTGAGAGGGTTTCTTATACCTCTAGGTAGTTGGTGGCCACTCACTGAATTCTCCCTTGGCACTGGTGCCTGTGCCTAACATCAGAAGACCTTGTAGACAGACCTTCTCAGTCCAGCCCTGCCCACTGTGGCCTCTGCTCCCCTCTCCTCTGTTGCTGAGCAGGGAACTCAGATAACTGTGTATTCTACAAATCAGTCCATTGCCTAAAGCAACATAGAGCTTCCTTTAGTAAACAAAAATATACACCCAGCCATGTTGGTCACAGCTGACTCTTTCCTATAAATGTCATCTACTAGCTTCTAGGTTGAACTGTATAGCCCAAAATAAAATCTGCTGACAGGGCTGGGTGCAGTGTCTCTGTAACCCCAGTACTTTGGGAGGCTGAGGCAGGTGGATCAGCTGAGGTCAGGAGTTTGAGACCAGCCTGACCAACATGGTAAAACCCCATCTCTACTAAAAATACAAAAATTAGCTGGGCATGGTGGCGGGTGCCTGTAATCTCAGCTACTTGGGAGGCTGAGGCAGGAGAGTTGCTTCAATTCGGGAGCCAAATTTTGCAGTGAGCCAAGATGGTGCCATTGCACTACAGCCTGGGTGACAGAGGAAGACTCCACTTCTCCCAGAAAAAAAAAAAAAATCTGCTGACAGAAGTCCATCCAGCTATAGAAGCAAAACCAAAGGACCCTACTCCACATTTTCTATAGTAACACTCCCTAAAAAAGGAGGAAAGTAAAAGGGAAAGAAAAAAATTCACAATGATGTAAGGAAAGAAAGAAAAAGAAAACATCCTAAACATCCTACCTACATGAAAATAATTACAAAGGTTAGAAGCACCAGTATCTCCAGATGAGAAGAAACCAGCACAATAATTCTGGCACCATGAAAAATCTGAATGTAGTGACACCACTAGAGTGTGCTACCTCTCCAACAATAGTCCATAACTAAAACTGAAACTCAGGAAGACAGAAAAAGAACTCAAAGTGGGATTGCAAGAAAGCTCAATGAGATCCAAGACAAGGTTGATAATCAACACAAAGAAATTTATAGAGCAATCCAGTAAATTAAGAAAGAGATAAAAATCTAAAAAATCAATGAATCAGAGTTTCCAGAATTGAAAAACTCAAGGAATTTCAAAATATAATTGAAAGCTTTATCAACAGACTGGACCATGAAGAAGAAATCTCAGAGCCTGACGTCCAATTATTCTAATTAACCTGGTCATTTTTCAGATAAGCAAGACAAGCAAGCACTAAAGGAACTAAATACCATTAGATCAGCCTTACAAGAGATCATTAAGGGAATTCTGCACATGGAAATGAAAGAACAATACCTGCTACCACAAAGATACACTTAAGTACATAGCCCACAGACCCTAAAAACAAATGTACAATAGAAACTACAAAGTAGCCAGCCAGCTAACAACTTCACAATAGGATCAAAACCTCACATATCAATATTGACCTTGAATATAAATGGACTAAATGTCTCACTTAACAGACATGGAGTGGTAAGTTGGATTAAAAGACAAACAAACAAAAAATCCCATGCATCTGCTGTTTTTTAGAGACCCACCACACACATAATGACACACATAGCTTCAAAGTAAAGGATAAGAGATAGAGTTACAACACAAATGCAGAATAAAATAGCAGGGATCACTATTTTTACATCAGATAAAACAGACCTTAAACCAAAAATAGTAATAAAAGGTCAAAGAATGACATGACATAATGAAAAAGGGATTGATGCAACAAAAAGACTTAACTATCCTTAATATATGCACACTCAACATTGGAGCACCAAGATTTATAAAACAAGTACTTCTAGACCTACAAAAAGACTATGATACATAATAATACTGAGTGACATCAACACCCCACTGACAGCATTAGACAGATCATCAAGGCAGAAGACTAACAAAGAAATTCTGGGCTTAAATTTGACACTTGACCAATTGGGCCTAATAGACAACTATAGAATACTTCACCCATCAACCATAGAATATACATTCTTCTCATCTCTGCAAGGAATATACTCCACGATGGACCACATTCTTGACTGTAAAGCAAGTCTCCATAAATTTTTTTTAAAAATCAAAATTATACCAACCATATTCTTGGGCCACAGTAGAATAAAAATAGAAATCAATATCAAGAAAATCTCACAACCCACACAAGTACATGGAAATTAAACAAATGCTTCTAAATGACTTTGGGTAAATGAAACAATTAAGGCAGAAATCAAAACATTCTTTGAAATAAATGAAAACAGAGGCACAACACACAAAAATCTTTGGGATGCAGCCAAAGCAGTGTTAAGAGAAAAGTTTGTAATGCTAAAAGCCTGTCTCAAACATTAGATCTCAAATGATCTAATGTCACACCTAGAGGAACTAGAGAAAAAGAAAAACTAGCCTCAAAGCTAGCAGAAGAAAAGAAAAAACTAAAATCAGAGCAAAGCTAAGTGAAATAGATACATGAAAATCCATACACAGAATCAATGAAACCAAAAGTTGATGTTTTAAAAGGAAAAACAAGTTGATAGATCACTACCTATATTAAGAACGATAAAAAGAGAAAATCCAAATAAGTGCAATCAGAAAAACACAAGGGTGACTGTATTAGACTTTGTTCTCATACCGCTATGAAGAATCACCCTAGACTGGGTAATTTATAAAGAAAAGAGGTTTAATTGACTCACAGTTCTGCATTGCCGGGGAAGCCTAAGGAAACTTACAATCATGGTGGAAGTAAAAGGAGAAGCAGGCACCTTCTTTTCAGGGTGGCCTAACAATGTGAGTGGAAATAGAGGAAATGCCAGACATTTATAAAACCATCAGATCTCATGAGCCTCACTTACTATCAAGAGAACAGCTTGAGGGAAACCATCCCCATGATCCAATTACCTCTACTTGGTCCTGCCTTTAACACATGGGAATTATGGGGATTATGATTAAAGGTGAGATTTGGGTAGGAACACAGAGCCAAATCAAATCAGAGATGTTACACCCAGTTCCAGAGAAATGAAAGATACTCAGAGACTATTACGAACACCTCTATACACACAAATTAGAAAATCTAGATGAAATAAATAAATCCCTGAAAACACAATTGCCCAAGATTGAACGAGGAAGAAAGTAAAGTCCTGAACAGAACAATACTGAGTTCAGAAATTGAATCAGTAATAAAAAATGTACCAGCCAAGAAAGCCCTACACAGTATGAATTCACAGCCATATTTTACCAGACATACAAAAAAAAAAAATAGCTGGTACCAATTCTACTGAAATTATTTAAAAAAATCAAGGAGGAACTCCTCCCTAGCTCTTTCTAAGAATCCAGCATCACCCTGATACCAAAACTAGGCAAAGACACACACAAAAAATAAAACTTCCGGCCAATATTCCTATTTAACATACATGCAAAAATCTTCAACAGAATACTAGCAAAACAAAATCCAGCAACACCTTAAAACATTAGTTTACCATGATCAAGTAGCCTTCATTTCTAGGATGCAAGTTTGGTTCAACATAGGCAAATCAGTAAGTGTGATTTATCACATAAATAGAATTAAAAACAAAAAAACTGTATGGCCATCTCAATAGATATGGACAAAGCCATCAATAAAATCTAACATCTCTTTTTATAACAACTCTTAAGAAACTAGGCAGTGAAGTAACATACCTCAAAATAATAGGAGTCATCTGTGACAAACCCACAGCCAACATCATATTGAATGGGCAAAAACTGAAAACATTTCCCTTGAAAACTGGAATGAGACAAGAATGCCCACTATCACCACTCCTATTCAACATAGTATTGAAAGTCCTAACCACAGCAATTAGGCAAGAGAAACACATAAAAGGCATCCAAATAGGAAAAGAAGAAGTCAAACTATCTCTTTTCAGAGACAATATGATTCTGTACTTAGAAAACCCTTCAGACTCTGCCAAGAGGCTGCTGGAGCTGATAATTTCAGTCAAGTTTCAGGATACAAATCAATGTACAAAAATTTGTAGCGTTTCTATACACCAATAACGTTCAAGCAGACAGCCATATCAAGAATGCAATCCCTCTATGGGTTGAAAAAATGAGTAAGACATAGTACTTGATAGCATAAAAAGGGGACTATAGTCAATAATAAACTAATAGTAATTTTAAAAATAATAAAAAGTGTATAGTTAGATTGTTTGTAACATGAATGATATATACATGAGGGGAGGGATAACCAATTTTTTATGATGTGATTATTATGCATTGCATGCCTGTACCAAAATATATCATTTATTTCAGATATATATATAACTACCATGTACCCATCAAAGTTAAAAAATTTAAAAATTCCATCCCATCTACAGTAGCACACAAAAAATTAAAATACCTAGAAATATGTCTAACCAAGGAGGTGAAAGATCTCCAAAAGGAGAACTACAAAACACTGCTAAGAGAAATCATGGATGACACAAACAAATAGAAACATTCCATCATCATAAATTGGAAGAATCAAAATATTTAAAATGGCCATATTGCTCCCAAATAATCTAGAAATTCAATGCTATACCTATCAAACTACCAATGACATTTTTCACAGAACCTGAAAAAAACTCTTCTAAAATTTATATGAAACTAAGAAGCCTAAATAGCCAAAGAAGTCCTAAGCAAAAAGAACAAAACAAGGAGAATTACATTGTCTGACTTCAAATTCTGCTATAAAGATACAGTAACCAAAACAGCATGGCACTGGTACAAAAATAGACACATAGACCAATTGAAAAGAATAGAGAATGCAAAAATAAGGACACATATGTGCAATCACTTGATCTTTGATAAAGTCAACAAACATAAGCAATGAGAAAAGGAGTCTGTATTCAATAAATGGTGATGGGATTGGTGGCTAGCCATATGCAGAAGAATAAAACTGGATCTCTACCTTCCACCATATGAAAAATTAAGATGAATTAAAGGTTTAAGTGTAAGACCGCAAAATATAAAAATCCTAGAGGAAAACCTATAGAACATTATTCTGGACATCAGCCTTAGGAAAAAAATTATGAGTTAGTCTTCAAAAGCAATTACAACAAAGGTAAGATTGACAAGTGGAACCTAATTTAACTAAGGTGCTCTGTACAGCAAAAGAAACTATCAGTAGAGTAAACATACAACTTACAGAATGGGAGAAAATATTCACAAACTACACATCCAACAAAGGTCTAATATCCAGAATCTATAAGGTACTTAAACAATTGAACAAGCAAAAACCAAATAACCCCATTAAAAAATAGGCAAAACACATGAACAGACACATCTCAAAACAAGACGTACAAGCAGTCAACAAACATGAAAAGCTTCATATTATTAATCATCAGAGGAATGCAAATCAAAAGTACAATGAGATACTATCTTACACCACTCAGAATGGTTATTGAAAGTCTAAAAACAACCCATAATGGTGAGGCTGAGGGTAAATGGGAACACTTATGCACTCTTGGTGGGAATGTAAGTCAGTCCAACCTTGATGGAAAGCAGTTTGGAAATTTCTGAAAGAACATAGCACAGAACTACCATTCAACACAGCAATCTGTTACTGGGTATATATCCAAAAGAAAACAAATCCTACCAAAAAGACACATGCCCTCATATGTTCATTGCAGCACTATTCACAATAGCAAAGACAAGGAATCAACCTAAGTGTCCATCAACAGTGGATTGGATTAAGACAATGTGGTACATATAAACCGTGGAATACTACCTGGCCATAAAAGGAAATGAAATGACACCCTTTGTAGCAACATGGGCACAGCTGGAGGCCACTATCCTAAGTGAATTATTGCAGGAACAGAAGACCAAATACTGCATGTTCTCATTTATAAGTGGGAGCTAAATGTTGGGTATATGTGGACATAAAGATAGCAACAATAAAAACTAGGGACTACAAGAGAAGGTAGGCAGGAGGGAGGATGGGGTTAAAAAACTGTTGGAACTATGCTCAGTATCTGGGTAATAGGATCATTCATACTGTAAATCTCAGCATCACACAATATGCCCAGGTAACAAAGCTGCAATGTTCCCCCTAAATAACTAATAAAATTTGAAAAAGTAAAAAGAATAAATAAAGAAATAACCTGAATAGTACTGTATCTATTAAAAATCTGACTTTTTAAAAAAATAAAAAACATTTTAAAAAGAGAAAAATAAAAAAAGAGAAAAGACTGCCAGCCCAGATGGTTTTACTCGTGGATTATAGCAAATATGCAAGGAATAAATAAGATTTCTACAAATTTTCTTTCATAAATAGAATAACAGGAATAGTTCCCAATTCCTTCTATGAGTCCAGCAGTACCTTAACACAAAACCAAAGACATTATACAAAGATGACAGCTCAATATCCTTCATTAACATAGACATAAAAATCTTTGACAACATGTCAGCAAATCAAATATATAAAAAGGATAATTGTCACAACCATTGGGGTTCATCCAAGAATATAAGGCTTGTTCAGCATACAAAAATCAATCATTGTAATTCGTAACATTAACAGGATAGATAAAATCATACTGTCATTTCAATAGTACCAGAAAAAAAATTCAATCAAATTCAACATCCACTTACGATTTTTTTAAAAACTCTCAGAAAACTAGGAATAATAGAAGGAACATCCTTATTCAAATAGAAA
Organism: Cheracebus regulus; assembly: GCA_963574635.1. Taxonomy (NCBI): domain Eukaryota; kingdom Metazoa; phylum Chordata; class Mammalia; order Primates; family Pitheciidae; genus Cheracebus; species Cheracebus regulus. The sequence goes on along the minus strand of CAUYQU010061132.1, from coordinate 19,758 downwards.
GCACATACAAGTAATTTATGTATTATTTCAATTAATTTAAAATATCATTGTTATTGATAATTGTATATACTAGTCTTTGCCCTAAAGATCAGAAATAAGCTCAAGACCTCTTGTTAAACCATTCTTATTTAGTAACATAGCAGAAGACCTAGTAAGCATAACAAGAAAAGAAAATGAAATAAAAGACATACAGAATGGAAAGGAAAAAAATAATACTATTTGTATTTAGAGACAGCTTGAATGTAAATGTAGAAAATTTCAAAGAATATACAAAAATTCTACTGGAACTAATAAGTGGGATTAATATGGGTGTAGGATATCAGCTCAATCTTTAAAAGTCAATTGTATTCCTTTATGCTGGCAATATGCAGTTGGAACTTGAAACTAGAAAAAGAACAATATTAATTACAATAGTACCAAAATCATGAAATACTTAAGTATGAATATATCAGAACATGTGCATAATTTGTATCATGAGTACTCTAAAACACTTGAGACAAATATCAGAGTTTTAAATAAATAGATATACTCATAAATTGAAATATCCAATATTAAGAGACCAGTTCTAATTTGATCAATAGATTGTAGAAGATTCCAATGAAAATTGTGTCATTTTTTTTTGTAGATACTCACAAGCTGATCCTAAAAGTTATACAAAAAGAAAGAGGAACTAGAATAGTTGAAACAATTCTGAAAAAGAGAAGCAATGTTTGTGGACTCTAATTAAATGATTTCAAGACTTACTGTCAACTATAGCAATCAAGACAGTGTGATGTTGGTAAAAGGCAGACATGTAGGGCAGTGGCAAAGGGACAGCCCAGGGATATATGCAATGGAATAAACTGATGTTTTGGTAAAGGATCAAAGACAATAAAATATAGCCTTTTAAGAAAATAGTACTGATATAATTGGATATTTATATGCAAAAATAAACCTCAACATTTACGTCACATTTCATAAGATGAACCAAAAATGAGTCATAGATTTCAAAATAAAGCACAAAATTTTTAAATTTCTAGAAAAACGTAGGAGAAAATTTGTGTAATCTTGGATTTCTCAATGAATTTTTAGATACAAGATCAACGGCATGTTCAGTTAAAAAATGAAAAATTATATTTTTTCAAAATTAACAACTTTTGCTCTAAAATGACACTCAAAAGAATGAAAAGATGATATATAGATGGGCAAATACATTTGCAAGTCATATATCTGATAAAGTACTTGTATTAAGAATATATAAAGAACTCTTACAACTCAATAGTATAGAAACAAACTGCCTAATTAGAAAAATGGGCAAAAGATCTGAATAGGCATTTCCATTAAAGAAGATGCCGGTTATGTTAATGAAAAGATGCTCGATATCACCAGTCATTGACAAATGCAAATAAAATCATAATATGATATTACCACATATTATAATGAACAAAACAGTAATAATCCAAAATCCAACAATACCAAATGCTGGTAGGCAATAGGAAAGCTGTCATTTCTGGTGAGAATGCAAAATGGCACAGTCCCTGTGAAACATTTTTGGCAGTTTTTTTTTCAGAATGAACTTACCATACAATCCCCCTGCTAATTATTTACTTAGGAGTAATGAAAAGTTATCTTCATACAAATCATGTATGTGGATGTTTTTACCTACTTTTTTCTCATATTTGCCAAACACTGGAAACATATTTGATGTCTTCAGCAGAATAATAGGTAAGCAAATTTGGCATATGGATACAATAAAATTCTACTCAGCAATAAAAAGAAATGACCCATTGATTCACCCTTCAACCTGTAAAAATTTTAAATATCTGTGCTAAATGCAATAAACCAGATACCAAAGACTATATATTGTATGAGTTCATTGATATGATATTCTGAAAAAGGTGAACATATAAGGAATGGGGGAGTATGGCTATGGAGGGATCTACAGGGGAAATTTTTGGGGTGAGAAAATTGTCTACGTGATACTGAGGTGTAAATGTAAACACAAAAATAACAGTAACAATGGGAAGAAGTATTAAAAGAAAGGAAAGAAAGCAGAGTGATATAAATAGAGTGATATAAATCATACAGGACTGGAATAAGTAAAATAAACAGAATGAAGTAGCTTATGATGGCAAAAAAGGTTATTCCACTAGGCCATAATTCACTCATATATTTTATACATGACATACCTAAGATAAAATGACTCAGAAAAGTCAAAAAACAAAATGGTGGGTAAAAAATAGGCAAATGCAAATTAAGGGAAATAAAACACTGAGATACTAACATTTGACATGGTTAAAATCAAGCTTCAAAGTGTGGAACAGCAACAACAAGAACATAACACAATTAAGTTATGATTACAAAGAATATCTAAATTTTCATAAGTTTCTCTGCAACAAATTTTTTTCAAAATGCATAAAGCAAAAACTCCAGCAAAATCCAAGGAGAGAAATAAAGCAAGACATAATAGCAGGAAACCCCATTTGTATCTCCTGGTTTATGATAGATCAGGCAGAATGAAAATAAGTAAGGCTATGAAAGTATAAATCACAAATTTATTAAAATAGGTATAGTGGGTGTTTTTATTAGCCTTTATAATGTAAAAGAAGAGAATCTACTTCCTTTTCAAATATTATGAAAAATTTACAAAATTTGACTATTATGCAAAAATGAAATCTGACATAACAATGCAGAAAATATTCTTTAGATCACAATGCTAGAAAGCTAAATATTAAATTAAAAATGGAAGAAAAATGTCACCACTTGGAAATTTAAGCAAATTAATTATAGTTTAATAGAAAAATGAAAGTTACCCAAACTTACCTAAGGATAAATGAAAAATCCATGCAAATCATTATTGCAGAGGATGTTCAGAAATGTAGCAATAATCTATTAGACCAATTAAACACTAGTTCCAGACAATTTCTTCCAAATTTTAAATATAATATATCTTTAATGGGATTTAAACTTTGCCAAACAGAGATAAAAGTTTACAATCATGTTGTATGAATCCTACATAGCATTAATAATAATATCTAAGACATAGAACAATCTAATTTTTGAATATTGAGGCAAAACAATAATTTATTTTAAAAGATAATTCACTATTATATAAAAATAATAACGTAAGTGGTACAGAGGTAACTGGATATTCACATGCAAAGAATAAAGTTGAATCCTTCCCTCATACAGCATAGAAAAGTAGATTATCTCAAAATGCATCATTGTCAAAAATGAAAGGCTAAAACTGCAAAACTTTTTTTTTAAATTGTAGTAAATCTTTATCATCTTGGATTAGGGCCTGGGTTCTTGGTACAAAAGTACAAGTGACAAAAGAAAAATAGGTAAATTTGAGTTTCTCAAAATTAGATAATTTTATAAAGAACACGATGCAAAAGTGAAGAGACAATCTGTTGAACATATACACACAAGGAGAAAGCATTTGCAAATTACGTATCTAAGAGACTTCCATCAAGAATACATAAAGAATGCTTATAATTCAATAAAATAAAGACAACATAATCCATTTTAAAAATAAGCAAAGAATCTGAATATTTATTTTTCAAAGAAAATATACAAATGTGCAACAAGCACATAAAAAGATTCTCAACATTATTAGTCATTAAGGAAATTCAAATCAAAACCAACTTAGATACCACTTCACACCTACTATTTAGTATGACTACGGATTAAAAAAATGATAGACAATAACATATCTTGGCAAGGATGCAGAGAAACTGGAAGTTTCATATATTCCTGATTAGACTGTAAAATGGTATAGCCACTTTGAAAAACTGTTTGACAGAACCTCAAAGTATTAAACATAAAGTTATCAGATGACCCAGAAACTTCACTTCTAAGTCTTTACCCAAAAAATAACATATGTCTACACAAAAACTTTTACATGAATGTCCATGGCAGCATTGTTATTAACCAGAATGTGGAAACAACCCAAATGTCTATCAGATAAGGAAGGGATGATCAAAGTGTGCTATATCCATACAATGGATATGAGATTGTCAGAATTTTGCTTGGTTAAAAAATAAAAGCATGTAAAAAAGTAAAATGCTTTTTTTTCTTGAAAGTTTTAATATTTTTCAGATATCCATTCCCCATAAGTTAATACATAAATGTAAAATGTCCCCAAATCCAATTTTTTTTTTTTTTTTTTTTTTTTTTTTTAAAGAAACCAGTAGAGCTACATTTAGAATTAATATGTAAAAATAAGTAGAAATACTCCTGGGAAAGTTCTGAAAAATAAGAATAAGGAAGAGGAGCTAGCCCAAACAGATTTTAAAACATATGTAAGTATACAATAATTAAAAAACATAGAAACTAATGCATTGTCCAAAAATAGACATAAATATATGTAAGAATTAATTTTATGATGGAGATAGCATTTTAGTCATTTGAGACAAAAGGCAGCCAACAAATCAATTTTTAAAAATCAATAAAGCTGGAATGCTGCTTTTCTAGTATTAAAATAAATTCCAGGTGGTGGACAGAATTTTTTAGATACTGAAACAAAACCATGAAAGTTTTAAAAATAAGAACGAGGCTTTTGCTTTATTTTTAAGACAATGATCTTGCAGTTGGAGATGATTTTGTAAGAATAGCAAAATAGTATATACAAGGAAAAGAAAAAATATGTATACATATTAAAATATATCATAAAAAGTCAAATCAACATTTTAAAAATTTTAATTACCTGTAACAGAGAACTAATTGTCTTATAGAAATAACTCTCACTAATTACTAAGAAAATGACTCATACCCTATGAGAAAATGGGAAGTCAAATGGATTTTATTATTAAAACATGCTTATCTTAACAAAATTTTCCAATTTCCTAAAATGCAATTTAAAACCATAATCAGTATACCCTTTTCACCTATGGGATTTGGAGATACCTGTCAGGTAGAAGCCACTTTCCTGATGGAAGCTGAAGTAGTCATATGTGTCCTCTCCTCACTCAGAGGACAAGTGACTTCTGCCAATCAGGAGCTGGCTTCCATAATTTTATCTTCTTAAGTTGTTGTCACAAGGGTAGTAGGGCAGTTCAGAGATGCTTTGTTTCATTGTAATGACTCTAATGAATGAATTGTTCTATTGAAACCCTTTCCTAGCATTCCTGCTGCCCAGGCCTCTGGTGTTCAATTGATTCCTGCTCATCTTCAAATTCCTCTCCCAGGTTCCATTCATCTCCATGAGAAAAACACAGCCCCTCAATTCACTCTTTTTTTGCTTTTTAAGGTGACCAGGTTTGGTTTCTGTTACTTGCAACCAAGACTTTGGAAAGATACAGAAATAATCACATATATGTAAGGATAAATATACAAGGTTGTTTACTGCACCTGATATGGTTTGGCTGTGTCCCCACCTGAATCTCATCTCAAATTGTAATAGGAATTGTAATCCCCACGTGTTGGGGAGGGACCTGGTGGGAGGTGATTGGATCATGGGGCGCAGTTTCCCCATGCTGTTCTCGAGATAGTGAGTGAGTGCTCATGGGACCTGACGGTTTTATAAGTGCCTCTTCCCTCTTCGCGCTCTCTCCGCCACCTTGTTAAAAAAGTACTTGCTGCTTCATTGCCTTCCTCCGTGATTGTAAGTTTCCTGAGGCCTCTCCAGCCATGTGAAACGGTAAGTCCTTTTTAAATTGCCCAATCTCGGGTATTTCTTCATAGCAGGGTGAGAATGGACTAATACAGCACCTTTGTTTATGATAGCTGAAATTTGAAGTAAAAACTCAAATGCCATCAATTTAAAAAAATTACTTAATTGAAGATAGAATAAGAAGATCAACCTTATTACTTTGTAAAAGAAATAAAAGACAGAAAATTTGGAAAAAGAAAATAATGAAACTTAAAGGTTTCACCAGACATACTGAACTGTAACATCATCTGATGTGTAAACAGACTGTAGCCTACTCTATTTTTACCTAACAGTCTCAGCCCACCACAAGCAGTCAACTGTTGAAGGCAGATTCAAATTAGCGGATGGCTCAGCTGTAACCAATCCAGCTGTTTCTGTGCCTCAGTTCCATTATCTGTAAAGCACTTTTCTTTCTCTGTTGCTAAAAGTTATCTGACCACATGACAGCCCTGGGCCACTTTGAACTTATTCTGGTTCTGGGAATCAGTCTTTGTTCGGTTAAACTCTGTTAAATTTTATTATTCTAAACTTTTTCTTTAAACAATATCCTAAGTTCAAAACCTAAGAGTTTATTAATTATGTGACCTTAAGTCGACTACGTAACCTAATAATAGCTCATTATTTTCAACTATAAATTAGAAATGAGAAAGTTCAACCTTTTTGTAGTGATAAACCATGTACTTCAGTTATTTCTCTCCAAGGCAAGTTGACAATTTATTTTCGCTCTGATTATATCCTTTAATCAGAAAAAGGTAATTATCTCGAAGTTATATTACTATAATTCAAAACAAATCATTTCAAATTGGAGGGGCTACAATTCAAGGGATTTGGGGGCTAATCAAGGAAAATAATCGACCACGAGGTGGCAGTAGTGTACACAAGCTTTACTGAGTTGCTTTGACAGGTTTGCATGCAGGCAAGTCCTTGATAGCAAGTATCTGCCCGTAGGCTAGAGGCAGTGGGGGTTTCTATTCAGAGGAGGAAGAGAAAAAGGGAATTCCTGGTGAGAGGAAGATCAGAAAAAGGGTTTACGTGTCTGAATAATGTCTGCTCAACAGCACCAGAAATTATTCTCATCTATGGCTAGCAGATTTTTAGCGTTGTATGCAAAGCAGGCAGGTTTTAAGTGGCTAAAATATGGTTGTTTGGGCTATGTTTAAAACAATTTTATGTATAAAAATTTCAGTTATAGTGAAGAAGTAAGCAACCTCGGGGCCAACACAGAAAAGTCATCTTTGGCTCATTTGTATATAACAGGTTTTAGTGGGATTATATGCCTTATCTCTATAAAAGTATAACTGTATTAGAACCCACTTTTGCATAATTTTTGTGTTCTTTGGTAACTTTGAGGACAGAAAGAAGAGTGAACTAAAAAAGTTGGAAATACCTTCTATAAGGAAGCCAATATACTTTGGGGCTTGGGCAATGTCCTAGCCCGAACATTCAGGCATATGTAACATAATGCCTACTCTCAGGGCGTTCTTCAGTCTATAATTTACCATTATGACTCACACAAAATGATTTACAGTACTTCTGAACCCACTCACACAAACTAAACGTGTTTTTAAATATCATAAATGAGGAGTTGGAAAGATTCCCCTTTGCTTATCTACAACCTTGGCTGCAGAAACCTACAACTAATGAGCAACAAGTACGTTTTCCTGACTTTTCAAGTATATACCAATTGAAGGTGACACTCTTGGAACAAAAAGAACAGGAACGTTATTACAAAAAGTTCTAGCTATCCAAGAATATTGATTCTGAACCATTGAGCTATGTCATATCTTAAGGATTCTTCGGAAGGCGTATTCTGAAATTCACTCTGGCTTTGAGCGTTAGACCTTGCCTCAGATTTCTCTGCAATTTTTACATGCCTTGTCATCTATTTAAATCATCTGGAGATGTTATCTTTTTTTTTTTTTTAAAGCTAATATAAGCATCTGGTAAAAATTCAAATATTATAAAGCATATACAGTGAAAACTTAGTCTTCCTTGTAAGCTTGACTTTCAAACTCCTGCCCCAAATGCTAACCCTAACACTAGCTATGATCCTAATCTCCCAGTTTCATGCACAGTATATATTCTTTCAGTAAATCCAAGCAGAACAATAATATGCACACAGTGTTCTATACCTTATGATTTTCTCTTGAACAAAGACATGCACATAGTATTTAATGGGGTATGCCATTTTATGGATGTATCACATTTTCTTTTACCAGCCCTAATTAATATTTTTGTGGTTTCTGCTTGATGCTTTAAGTGATACTAATTTAAATCTTTGTGTTATTCCATATATGTGTAGCTGTCAGGTGTGTGAACCAGAGCAACTCCATCTTAAATTGGAATTAGGTAAAATGAGGCTGAAAGCTACTAGGCTGCATTCCCAGACGGTTAAGGCATTCCTAATCGTGGGATGGGACAGTAGGTCGGCACAAAATGCAGGTCATGAAGACCTTGTTGACAAAACAGATTGCAGTAAAGAAGCCAGCCCAAACCCGCCAAAGCCAAGATGGCCACAAGAGTGACCTCATTTCATCCTCACAGCTATACACCCACCAGCACGTGATAGTTTACAGATGCCATGGCAGTGTCAGGAAGTTAGCAAGTTAGCACTTATGGTCTAAAAGCGGAGGCATAAATAATCCACACCCTGTTTAGCATTTCATCAAGAAATAACATAAAAATGGACAACCAGCAGCTCTGGAAGCCATCAAGAAACAGTCATAAAAATAGATAACAAGCAGCCCTCAGGGCTGCTCTGTCTATGGAATAGGCATTCTTTTACTCCTTTACTTTCCTCATAAACTTGCTTTCACTTTACTGTGTGGAATCACGCCCTGAATTCTTTCTTGTGTGAGATCCAAGAATCCTCTCTTGGAGTCTGGATCAGGACCCCTTTCCTGTAACATAGCTCTATAATTTTTCTCAACAAAATATATGGTATATTTTATGTTCCTTGGAAGGAATAATAAGAATCTCCGTCTTCACAACTCCCTGTCTTAACCCAGATTCTTTTTTCTGTTGATTCCAGGTCTTCAGATAATGACTTAACTCTTTCAACTAATTGCCAATCAGAAAATCTTTGAATCTGCCTATCACCTGATACCCCCACTTTGAGTTGTTCCTCCTTTCCTGTAACTTCTGTGTCCCTAAAATGTATAAAATCAATACCAAACCACCTTAGCAACTTGTTCTCAGGACTTCTTGAGACTGTGCCTTGGGGCTTGGTCACTCATATTTAACTCAGAATAAATCTCTTTAAATAATTTATAGAATTTGATTCTTTTTCATAGATACTGTGGACCTCAGGTATCAATTCTTCCTTTGTTTACTTCATTTCGCTAATGCATTTAGACTCCCATGTCAAAATTGCCAGATTTGATGTCTACATTTGCCTTAGCTCTGCCCATCCATGATTTCAATGTCCACCACAAGTTCACCTTGAGTATTTCCTCTATTAGGCTCTGCAAGTGGGACCTCAGAAACTGACCAGTCCATCCCTGCCCAGACTAGAGAAAGAGGACAAACTGCACTTAAGGCAATTAGAAAAGTGAGAGAAGAAAATAGAAGTTGGACATGAATAAATAGGGCATAAAAACATCTTTCGTTCAATTTCTAAGCCTACTTCTTAAGTTTAATATCTCAACTTTTATGAAGACATTTTACTTCCAACTTAATTCTATCATTAAATCATATTGGAAATCATTTCTTATTCTTATGTAATATTTAGGCACATATTACTTTCATATACTTAGCATTCTATTTTAAATTTAGACATTTACCTTAAGTAAAGGACAAAATTATTTAAAGAAAAACTTTAAAATTTCTTTCATTCTTTTTACATTTAGCCTTTAAAATATATAAGTTGGCCCATTCTGTAGATTTTCAAACCAATGAATAGAAGTACAAAATGTTTAAAATGACTTACTGGTAATGTCAAGTGCAGTTTGCAACTTTAAGTCACAGTTGCTCTGAAAGTTTCACGTAGGTGACAATTTTCTGAGCAGAGTGTTAAAAACTGCTTTATAATAGCAACTCCCACGAAACCTCTTCAGTTATATGGGTCTGGTAGCATTTTATTTTAAACACCATTTTGACAGGTGTATTATGTAGCTATTATATTTTTCATGCATAGAACATTCTTGACATTCACTTCAGTTGCACTTTTCTATTGGAAAAATAAAAAGTTCAGGCAAAAATTGTCTTGCTGAATGAGAATGAAAGAGAAGTCCATTTCGTGATGACTTTTTGTATCATTGACCTGAAGTAAAACAAAACCCCAAATTCATTCAGACAACCTTTCATGCATTCAGGCACGCAGAAGCTCATTCGTTTATTTCAAAGTCACTTATTAATTTTGTACTATACCATGTGGCCTTGTACTTACATATGCTTGTATCCGACATATAAAGACAAAGATCTAGTCTGTGACTGCACAAAACATAACTTTTTCTATGGAAAGTAGCAAGTAATTACTACAAAATAGCTATAAAATATGCCAGAAATAGCATAAAGACAAGTGTGATTATCTGTGCGAGCCAGAAAAAAACCTTACGTAAAAGATGTTTTCTGTCAGAGGATCATAATTCACCAGGTCAATGTGGATAAAGGCATTTGAGGCTAAGAAAATTGCCCACACAAAGGCAAAGAGGCAAGGAAAGACCTGGGGAGTTTGGGTACATAAGCTAGCTCAGTACAACTGAAAAAAAAATAATAGTGACGATGGGCCTAGACTTGGAGCTGAATATTGATTGGTGTTCCAATTATCAAAGACCACGGGGACCCTGCGAAGAAATTTAGGCTTCAGGGCTGCAGAAGCTGGGAGAAAGCAGAGAGTAATTCTGCCATGATGATGTCTTTTCATTGTGTTTAAAGCTCTACTTAGCTCATCTCTAAGGTCTTTCTTCTCACTCCTATTAGCTCTGCTCACTCTAGCATAAGCGTTTCCCTCCTGCTATTTCTTGAAGAAGCCAAGCACACTCACCCCCTGCTCCCAAGGCCTTTGCATTTGCTCTTCTGTTTGGCTCTTCTTGCAGTCATTTATGGACTTGCTTCTTCACTTTATTCATACGTCTGCTCCAAGGCACCTCCTTAGAGAGTTCTCTTTTGACTATCCCAGGTAAAATAGAAGTATTGATCACCCATTATGTCTGCTTGATGGCTTTAAGTTTTCTTTAGGTGTGCTTGCCATTACTTCAAATAATACTAGATGCCATTTATTTCTTTATTGTCTATATCACTTACTAAAAGGTAAGCTCTATCAGGGCAGAGACTGTGATTTTATTACCACACCATCAGCAATGAAAATAACCCCTGTCACATAGACATTGACAAGGGTGAATAAATATTTGCTGAATGGTGAATACATCAAAGAGATGTATTTCTGTATGCACGTGAACACACGTACAGTTCTTACAGCACCCATCAGAAACACAAATGCACTCTATAAAAGCAAAGAGGAAACATTGCTGAAAGTTGTCCTTGACCTCATCTTATGCTAGTTTCAACAAGGAGAGAGCTTGGAGAAGAGCTTTTTTCCAAAACTAAGTAACGAAATCTTGAGAAAGAACCTTCTGTAATGGAGAAGTGGCAATTTTTCACCCACCATATTCCATCGAAGGGCGACAGCCCTAAAATAGGAAAAGATTTGATAAGCAAGTGATTTGCCAACTAATTTCTTTCCCTTAGGTACTTTGTTGAATTTGGTCTAAAGCTAACAAAGGAAGTGCTATCTGAAGATCTGGCTCTGGCTATCCTAGAAAAGCACATATTTCTGTATCACCAGTCAATCTTATCTCGAATAGCTACAGCAAAATCCTCTGCCCCAATAACATGTCACATTTACTGAGTGTAGGCAGTTTGCCTTAATCAAATTGTCCATCACAAAAGAAGAAATGGTTGCTCAGGGCCTGAGAAGAAGGGAAAAGGGGATTTTTCTCCATAAACTTTCAGCACAAGTTGTACAGCTTCTGTTAATTATAAATCAGTCTCTCTTAGAACATATCAGTCTGTAGTAAGTCATCTGGGATCTGAAGTTAGCAGTAGGTAGAGGATCTGAAAACATTGTGTCAGCTAACATTGACTGCCTCTGAAGGGTGGCCATATGGGTAATTTATATTTCTTTATATAGGTCGGCACATTCAAAAATTTCCAGAATAAATGTGTATTTTTTTATAATCAAGAAATAAAATAAAGCCCACTTATGCTTTTTCCTAACCAAACAATTTAAGAATCCAATCCTTGTACCTCCAAGATCGGTTGATTAAAGTAATTCTTCATTTGGGTTAAAGGAGAGCCGGGGTGACTTGTAAAACTTCTGGGTGCTGACTGCCCATATTTCTATAATAGAGTACCAGAGTTCTACCTGTGCATATGGCTATCTAGCTAAGAATTTTCTTTTGACATTCCCATGAAGTCATTTCTGAAACGGGCTAGTTATCACTGTATACTTGACAATTGATACAATTGTCAATTTTATCGACAGTAAGAAAAGACTGGTACCAAAGAGGTACCAAGTTTCTTGTTCTGATTCAAGCTGCCTTTTGATTGCATTTTTTGTGTGTCTAAAGCACAGAGAAAGTTGAGTCTTCTCTCTGGTCCTTACCTATACCATGGGCTAACTTGTATTGCTCCATGATGGGTGTCTTCTAATCTCTGAAGTCTCAAACCTTCTAACTTAAATGACAAACCGCTCTGCTGCTGCTTTCCTCAACCTGCCTGATGATTACTTTGTTGACTTTTACATCATCATCTTTGACCAGGGATGTATTGGTAAAGATTGTGGTACTAATTTTTCCCAGCTTTATTGAGTTATAACTGACAATAAAACATATACAACACAAAATGTATGTATGTAAAGTGTACAATGTGTTGTTTTGATGTGCAAATATATTATAGAGTAATTACAAATCAGGCTAATTAACACATCCATCAGCTCATTAAGTTAGCATTGTGTGTGTGTGGTGAGAACTCTTAATATCTACTCTTTTAGCAAATTTCACATATGTAATAGGTTATTATTAACCATAGTTACCATGCTGTACATTTGATCTTCAGGACTTAATCCTCTTATAATTGAAAATTTATACTCTTTGACCAAAGTCCTACTGTTTTCCCCATACCTCAGCCCCTAACAACCACCTTCTATTCTGTTTTTATGAGTTTGACTTTTTGAGACTCCACATATAAGTGAGATAATGCAGTATTTGTATTTCTGTGTCTGATGTATTTGTGTTACTGAGAGTTAATGTCTTAGAAGGTAGCCATCAAGTGGAACAACTTTCAAATAAGCAGACATGCTTTACCCCTAACACTGCTGCCTACTGGCTCTATGAGCATTTACTTTGTCTAGTTTTTTTCTCTTTTGTGAAATGGGAGAGGTAGGAAGGGGTTAATAAAAATACCTTACATGTGAAATTATTTTGAAGGTTTGATGACATAGCACAAGTGAAGTCTTAGAATTTTTCCTGACGCGTAGTGAGTTGAGAGAGTGTTAGTGATTGTGGCATTACTAGATCTGTTAACAAACATTATTATCAGGCAATCGTTAGCCATTGTTAAATAAATAATTACTTGATTATGCTCACCTCAGAGCAGTTGTTGTCTGCCATTCTAGTGAGGAATGGCTCCGTTGCAAACCATTGCTCCATTGCTACTCTAGAGGATGAAGGCCGAGTTCTGTGAGATGCCAGCCCTCATTTTACAAGGCCAACCAAAGTAAATTATATTTATGCCACATGGCCTATATTTTTAAGAAGGGCTACTTCAAACAGCCCCTCAAAGTTTGCCAAAAATTCCTCCAGCACCTTTCATGAGATGCTGTAACTGACACATTTTCATTCATTTAGGTAGCTACAGGCAAGACTTTCTTTCAATCTGTTCCCCATGTGTAAAGAGAAGAGGCTTGAGATTCTCTTAACTGATGCAGAGTCTAAAAATTAGTTTCTACCTATCTCCTGTTGAAAGAACTTGAACAATACTTGTGAAGAAATATGTCACAGATACTTTCTGTTATTTGAAGTAAGGGATGCCTCTAGCAGTTCCAGTGGTAGAATCAATGTTGAGCTGAGTGTGTAAACACAGGTTTATAGGAAAAATAAACTACTGTGCAATATAAATAGTAAATGTTGTTTTCTAGATCCCCTGAACTTGTTTCCACCAAATGCTGAGTATAAAACTCCCATTAGAGATGAATTCTTGAACTCATATTTCTCTTATCACCTCCTTCTGCTTCCTTTATAGACAAAGAAAGAGGTGGGGGAGAGAAATAATACACAAATATATAAAGTCTTAATGATTCATGCTCTCACGCCCAGGAACTGGGGCTCATGGGCTTCTGTCTTCCCTGACACCTACAGAGAATGACTGGATCATCCAGGTGAGAAGGGACGCCTCCTCTTCTGTTAAAGCAGTCAGTGAAATGAATGAATAATGCGTGAGAGAGCATTACTAACACTGGTGTTTGTTTAATGAGCTCACTTGTCTTTACTGTATCTCCCTAATTTCCACATCTTGCTAAATAAAAGTTTATGTTCTTTAGTGTAAGAAAATTTCTACAGCTGAGCTTTAATAAAGCACAAAGAGGGTACAAGAAGAAACACCACAGGAAACTAATGAAGGCAAAAATGAAAAATGGGGAAAATAATAAATTTTTATTAGGGATTTCCTACCAGGAAACCCCTGAGTGTGAGAATAATATAATTTTACTAAGAAGAAATATTACTTAACATTGATGTGTTCTTGCTTGAAAATGGGAGATGGGTAGTGTACCCCAGCTCTAGCCATTCATCTTTTGTCCCTCTACCCTACATTTTGGCTGCAAATTGCTGTTTCAGGATTATAAAAAAAGACTCTCCAGTTATTTAAGTATCTGGAGGGGGTGGGGAGATTTTACTACTCACCCACCCATCAACTACAGGTGCTTGGGTGCTGCCTTCTGGATTACCTTCCTACATTCCTACATCTTAAGGAGACATATTTTCTTTGATGTGGACAGAGGAGCATGATGAGTGTTCTTGGCTGTCATAAAACTCAGATCTATACAGAGGGTCTCTGGTAGGACACAGCAAACACATTGGGCAAGAGTAAATTTGTTCTGGGAGGATGACAAGGGTCCTGAAAGTGCTACTGAGAAGGAGGTCACTGGCTGGTTATTTAGGGAACATAAGTATCTGTGGCTTTGATTTAGCTTTGAAAAACCCTAGGATACTATCCTGCAGAGATCAGGAAAAGGAGGGCAAAAATAACAAAGAGGACTGAGAAGTAGCAGCCAGTGGAGTAGAAAGAAAACCTAGATTGGAGTCCAAGTCATGAGTTTATTGCCAGGAGGATGGGAGGTATCAACTGTGTAAAGTGCTTTTCCTAAGTAAAATATCTAAAGACTGAGATTTGAACACTGGATTTAGTAATATGAAGGTTATTAAAAGTATTTCAATAGATTACTGGGGAAAATCACTGATTAGTGTGTATATAACACACAATGTAAAAAGATAAATTAGATACAGTCACTTATAATCAGCAGCAGTACTTTGATGATAAAGGGAGTAGTTTGAAAGGAAAACATGTTCAAGATAGATTTTTAATGTAAAATAAATAGTAACACATTTATATGCTAATATGAATAATCTCATGGAAGGGGTGTCAGGTTCCAAGCTGGGGCCAAAGGGGAATTGGTGGATGGGTGGTGGGTAGTTGAAACAACACTTGGGGGGGCCATAGACAGGTGGGATATGGCTTTATTATGCATGAGCTCTCACAGAATCAATGACACCTTTATGCACTTCCAGACAATAGTGGCTCAGAGCAAGATGATGAGCTTACCCATAACGCAGTTACATAACAGTGATTATAGAATGCATGGGATTGTACACCTGTGCTCCAATCCTGCTGTGTCATGCTGCACCAAATGTTTACCTCAGCCTACTCTTGACTGCCACACAGCCATTTTTCTTACAAGGGGAGCTGATAATATTTTAAAAAGGGGAATATTGTAGAGTGCTATTGTAATCATCCAATGGGTTCTTCTTGCTTGTTGAACAGATAAATGCACTGAGACAGCATTATTGCAGTATGGAGAGTTTAGTGCAAGTCTGGCAGAGTGGAAGGACAGGATTTTATTATTACTCAAAGTGGCTTCCCTGACAACTCAGAGGAATTTTTATGGATGTTTGGTGGGTAGGGAGCTAGGCAATGGGTACTGCTGACTGACTGGGGATGAAATCAAAGGAGTGTGGAAAAGGATCCGCTTGTGCTGAGTCCACCTTTGGGTGGAGCCACATGTCCAGCTGAGTCATGTGTTCATGAGTCATGGGTCTAGGTGGAGTTCATTGGTAGTCAGATGTAAAAGTCTGAAAAACATCTCAAAAGACCAATTTTAGGTTCTATATCTTCCTCAATTGCACTGTGGCTTCAATTACTCCTACAGATAGCATCACTATTGTTGTAATAATATTACCTGTAGGATCAATTAGGGAAGTCCCAAACCTTGTGACCTCTGGCTATATGACGCCTGAGCAGTAAGGAATTATAGAAATTACAGCTACAGTTTTGAAGAACTCAGGCCCTTCGCATCATCTTAATTTCATGGCCTTTCATTAAGTGGCTTCAGTCCCTGAGGTGGCTTTCATCCCTGAGAAAGGAGGGTGTTACTTTTAGGGAAGGACTATTTCATCCCTGCTTCAAAGTTAAATTTTAAACCAAATTTCTCCCTTCATTAGCTTGGCCTATGCCAAGTAATGAGCAAGGACAGCCAGCATGATGAGGCTAGAGGCAGAATGGAGTCAGCCATGCTAGACTTCTCTCACTGCCATAATCTTTGCAAAGGTGGTTTCACTGTCCTTGTGTAAACAAGAGGGGATGGGAGAAAATGCTTTTAGAAATGAAGCCAAATAGTTAATTTGTTGTGACATGAGGAAAGGCAGAATACACAGATATAGATGTTGTTAGATGTATAATTGATCTGTATGAATCACAAGATATCCTTTTATAATATGTGAATTAGGAAGCAAGACCTTCAACTGAGAGTAGAAGGTTAGATGTGGAAAGAGAGAGAAAAAGTATAAAACAGTACCCTCAGATAGTAAGAAAAAGAATAAGCTAGGGGAATTGAGGATGGTTGCCAGGCAGCATTAAAGCTTACTTGGGATTGACGGTAATTAATTTAAAGTTGGATCAGTCAGCAGGTTGTGTTTTATCCAGCACCATTCTGCTGCACAGGTGTAAACGTGGAGCAGGTAGAAAGTTGGATTTAACCAGGGTTGCTGTTAAATTTTACTTTAATACTTTGTATTTTACAATCATCCCTCACTATCTCCAGGAGATTAATTCCAAGGCCCCTTAAATACCAAATATATAGATGCTCAAGTCCCTTGTATAAACTTGCTTAGTGTTTGCATATAACCTACGCACATCCTCCCATTCAATTTAAATAATTTCTAGGTTATTTATAATACCTATACAATGTAAATGCTGTAAAAAATAGTTGCTATACTATGTTTTTAATTTTTATTATTTTAATTGCTGCATTATCATTATTATTATTATTATTTTGCTATAACTTGAATATCCTTGATCTGTGGTTGGTCGAATTCTTGAATGCAGAACCTCTAGATAGAGAGAACAGATTATATATTGAATTGGTTATAAACTCCTCTTAAAAAATCAAAACAATATAAAAATGCATACATTGAAATGTCTCACTCCTAACCCTGTACCAGTCTGGCTCACTCTTTTCTTTCCCCCAGTTTATCTTCAGAGTTACCGTTTTCCCATGTTGGGGATCAGAAACTGATACTCTCAAATATATCCTTTTGACATGCTGAGTTAAGGAAGCTTCAAGGTCTCTCTGACCTTACCTTCACCACTGTCTCTTCTGATGAAGCCGAAGTTCCTTTATCTGCCTAAGATTCAGACCCACAAAAAATAATTGTTCTTTTTTCCTTTCCCTGTTATCTCATTATCCATTGCAGATAATACTTTAATACTTCATTAAAGCAGACCAAGATGTGACCTCACCTGAACAGACCTTTTTACTAGCATAAGGACTGTCTCCAAAGATCATTTACATTCCAAAGACTACTCTTTACAGGTTAATCTCCATTCCAGTCATTCTCCCTCACAATTAGTTATTGCCCCTCAATAGAATTCCTCTTCTCCTCAATCCCATAACGTGTTTTACCAGGACTGAAGCCTCCATTCTTTTCATAACCTCAAAATGGTATATAAGTTTTTGTAACTCATTGGAAAGTTGGATCTTTATCCTGAAGGCTCCAATGTATACACATTAAATATATTTGTATGCCTTCTCTCCTATTAATCTGTCTCATGCCAGTGATTTTTCAGTGAACCTTTAGGTGGCCAGTGGCCATGGCCCACACTTGTATGTATCTAGCCCTTGCTGCTTTCTGCTCTCCCAGGTTTAATTTGTTTGATGCTATCAATGTAATAGGCCAACAGGACATTCTCTGAGACTCAAGGTGATTATGATCCTCTGGACTATATTTCTCCAGAGATCAAGCTAGTTTAATATAACCATGGTATTAGGAAAGTGAAGGTATAAATGTAATCCTCCAGAGGCAAAGGTGAGAGATTTGTCTTTCCTTCTTTCCTTCGTTCCTTCGTTCCTTTCTTCCTTCGTTCCTTTCTTCTTTCTTTCTTTCTTTCTTTCTTTCTTTCTTTCTTTCTTTCTTTCTCTTTCTTTCTTTCTTTCTTTCTGTCTTTCTCTTTCTTTCTTTCTCTTTTTTTCCTTTCCCTCTTCTCTTCTCTTCTCTTCTCTTCTCTTCTCTTCTCTTCTCTCCTCTCCTCTCCTCTCCTCTCCTCTCCTCTCCTCTCCTCTCCTCTCCTCTCCTCTCCTCTCCTCTCCTCTCCTCTCCTCTCCTCTCCTCTCCTCTCCCTCTCTCTCTCTCTCTCTCTCTCTCTCTCTCTCTCTCTCTCTTTCTTTTTTGAGACAGAGTATCTCTCTGTTGCCCAGGCTGGCATGCAGTGGCACAATCTTGGTTATCCCGGGTTCAGCAATTCTCCCACCTCAGCCTCCAAAGTAGCTGGGACTACAGGTGTGAGCCACCCTGCCAAGCTATTTTTTTTTTTTTGATAGAGATGGGCTTTCCACCATGTTGGTCAGGCTGGTCTCAAACCCCTGACTTCAAGTGATCTTCCTGCCTCGGCCTCACAAAGTGCTGGGATTACAGGTGTGAGTCACCGTGCCTAGCCAAGGTGAAAAATTTCTAATTGTACTTTCAGATCAGATTTCAGAAAATATAATTTGTCATGTCAATAGCTGCAAACTAGGTGACAGAAGTTTTGTTAATTTGTTTAAATATATCGCATTTGAAATGGCAGAAGTTTACTGATCATTTATAATAGTTTTCCAGACTCATTTAACTTTGCATGAACCAAACAGACAATAATATGATAGAAATCATCACTTTTAAATCTTTCATCTCTTTGACGAGGACAAAAATTTATGCACTCCCTGCCATGTATGTGATATTTATTGTTTTTATTGGGAAGGGTGAGCTTTTAAATGTTTTCATAACTATTTCTACTATAAAAGCCCTTATTACACTGGTAGAAGAGTCAATGTAAGGAATCCACCAGATGCTGGTTACCGTGGAATAAATTCAGTTTGGGTTTTTGGATCTGCTACGCTCACAGTGAAATGGATTTAAGCAAAGATTATGTTTATCACCTGCCTTTTATAAGCCCCACTCTGACCCGTGAACCACGGCAGCTTTTTGAGCCTCTCTTACATTCAGAATCTATATTAATGGCCCACAGAGACACTAGATATTTCTTTCCCCAGGGCACACTCACCTAGCCTTTAGCAGCAGGTTTTTCTGTGGAAAGGTCTAAAGGAAGTTTTTTTTGTTTTGTTTTTTGTTTTTTTTTTTAGAATGAAAGAAAGAAAGAGGAAGAGATTTTAGAAAAAGAGAGAAAAGGAGAAAGAAACAGCAAAAGAAAGAAAAGAATGAAAGAGAAAGAGGAAGAGATTTTAGAAAAAGAGAGAAAAGGAGAAAGAAAGAAACAGCAAAAGAAAGAAAAAAAAGAATGAAAGAGAGAAAGAAAGAGGAAGAGAAAGAGGGAGGGAGAATAAGATTCTTGTTTTATTGCCCAGGCTAGAATGCAGTCTA
>CAUYQU010061131.1:15000-17025 GCA_963574635.1 Cheracebus regulus | reverse complement strand
GGTTTTTTGCTGTATTCCGGGTGGCTTTGGTTGCATTTTGCTGTTCCCCCACAATTTACCGCACGCCTGTTTGAACTAGTGACAAAATATATAAAAAAAAAAAAAAAAAAAAAAAAAAAAAAAAAAAGACATAAACCATAGAATCAGACTACTGACTTCAAATTCCTATTCCACCATAGGAATGTGTGACCTGCCAGCTGTGTGACCTTGGACAAACTCTTCAGCTTTTCCAGGCCTCAATTTCCTCAGCTGAAAGATGAGGATGATAAAAAAATGTCTGCTCCTTACGATGAAGGTGATGATTGATTCAATGAAATAACAGATGTGAGGCACATAGAGTGAGCACTTGATAAATTAGGTAAGGAATAGATTGTTTTACTGAAAAACTATTTCTTGCTCTTGGGGTATTTTTATGCTCTAAAAATTTAGAATTGGCTCTAAGAATTTAGAATTGGGCCAGGCACAGTGGCTCATGCCTGTAATCCCAGCACTTTGGGGGGCCAAGGCGTGAGAAACACTTAAGCCCAGGAGTTCAAGACAAGCCTGGAAATCATAGAGAGACCTTGTCTCTACAAAAACGAAAAAAATAAAAATTAGCTGGGCATGGTAGTGCATGCCCATGGTCCCAGCTACTCACAAGGCTGAGGCAGAAAGATTGCTTGAGCCTAGGAGTTTGAGGCTGAGATGGTTTAGCTGTGTCCCCACCCAAATCTCTTCTATAGTCCTCATAATCCCATGTGTCATAGGAGGGACCCAATCAGAAGTGATTGGATCATGGGAGTTTTTTCCCCATTCTGTTTTCATGATAATGTGTGAGTTCCCATGAGATCTGATGGTTTTAGAAGTATCTGGCATTTTCTCTGCTGCCACTCATTCTCTCTCTTGCTGCCCTGTGAAGAGGTGCCTTCTGCCATGATTGTAAGTTTCCTGAGGCTTCCCCAGCTATGCAGAATTATGAGTCAATTAAATCTCTTTTCTTTATAAATTACCCAGTCTTGAGTATTTCTTCACAGAAGCATGAGAATGGACTAATACAGAGTCTATGATCATGTCAATAAGCTCCAGCCTGAGTGGTAAAGAAAGATCCTTTCTCTAGAATAACTAAATAAAAGTAAAAATTTAGAATTGTGTGCCTTCATATACAAATGTTGAACAGTTTTAATTTCACAAAACTGGTGTATTTAATATAATAATAAATAAGCCAGAAGCCTACAGACAAAAGGAAACTATGTCTTTTAGCAAATATTTTTTTTTCTAATCAACAGAATAAGAATTAAATAGTATAAACTGAAATACTTTGGTGTAGGTACTGATATTGAAAGATTCATAGGTTTATCAGGGCCTTTGGTCTAAGAGACTAAGTGTTCACTTTGGCTTAGATTGTCCAAGTTCAGTATATTTAGACTTTAAAGACGGCTATGTAAATTAATCTTGATTGATCTACAAAGGTATTTCTGCAACTTGTGTCTTCTTAAAATCAATTCCATTCTTTAATATCATTTCACTATGCTCTGGTACGTAGTTTAATGCTTTGCTTCCAAGTGTAAAATATAAGCTATGAAATAACATGCTTAAAGCAGCATTTTTGATCTGGCAGTCTTCAATTTTGCAGTCAAAAATGTGTTCAACAAGCCAGAGATGTATAATTCCCTAAGCAGGTGAAAAAATGTGATCGTGCAGGCTGAAATGACAGTTTTCATACCATTTTCAATGCATGTTGTGTGCATCTGTTCTATATCTGGAAACATGTTTTCACATTTTTTTCCTGAAGAAAACTTAAAAAGTGTTTCTATAGTTTGGTTTCTTAGTTATCATAAAACAGATAAAAGAGAATATGGAAATAAAAGGCCATGAAGATATTTATCTGCGTGGAAAGCACTGAGATTCCAAGGCTGGTTATGATCTAGACTAATCTTTTATCATTCCTACAAATGTCTCTTCAAAAACATGGGCCAGGAGTAGAACCCTACATTTGTGTTGCAAGTGAATAAGATCATCTATTTGCAGCTGCCAGACAAATTTTTG
>CAUYQU010061131.1:0-12500 GCA_963574635.1 Cheracebus regulus | reverse complement strand
ACATTTCTCTTGCATATTGAATTTTCTCAATGTCCAGAAAAATCGTATTACAGATTAATCCTGGAAAAAAAATTATTTCTAGATGGCATATTTTTCAGCATTTGTTTGTCATCAAGTTAATAGTTTTCTTCCTTCATGATCTTTTTCCTGGGGAAAGTTTGCTCCTTATAGGGAAAAAGTAAAACTAATATAAAATACAAGTTTTGAACATTTAGATGAGAGCTCTCTTTTGGTTTGTTCCCTATACCCACGATCAGCTTTCTTTATTGACCACACAGTATGATAATAATAGAACACCACTAATAGTAGTGGTGTTCTATGAAGCCACAAGTTAACCTGCAGCACTCCTTCTACACATTCAGCTAAATATGACTGTGGAGGCTTTCACTGAAAAAAAGCTGAGCTTTTAAGTGAGGCATTCCTAGATTTGAATTCTGATTGTGCTGTCTATCACTGGGTATAGTGCTTAATAATCCCCAATCTCCATTTCCTCCTTTGGAAAAATGTACAAAATGACAGACACTCAAAGTGTTGTGATTACAGTTAAATAATGTGCCTGTAGGGGAAAAAAAAAAACAGGTAGATTGAAAGTTGTCACTTAAAATAATTGCCATTACTATTGTTATTTTTTCCCAGGTGCATAAAAAGTTTTTATTTATATAGTTGCACTACTGCTCTTATTCTCTTCCCACTTTTTTCTAATAGACGTGCCTGCTGTGAGTTATCTCTTCTCCAGCTACATACTTATGAATAGTCTCTTTGTGAAAATAGACCATATTAGTACCAATATGAATTCAACCCTGCAGCTTTCCTTAATTCTTCAGGCTCATAACTAAGGACAAACTCATTACGACACACCCAGTTGGCCTCCTGCCATTGGAGAAGATGACATGGGGAAAATGAGGGGCTTTGGTGGGGGTCATTGGTAGAAGAGGCATAACCAACCCTTGGCTTCTGAAAGATGGCCTCCAGCAGCTGATATGTGGACTGTTTGCACTCACATGTATTACAATGTGATGCTATGTCTGCATATATCATTGTAATAGATTCTCTTCAGTAACAAACTTCTTCATATACATTAAAAAGTAATGACTTTAACAAAGTCTTTAGAAAGCATGAAGAGCCAGTGTGAATGTGGACACTTCAAAAGAGTTCTCGATAGATGGAATTTAGATTCCTTTTAACTCTTATGGCCTTTGTCACAGCAAGCATACTAACACACTAGTCTTGCCACATGTCCCAACAGTTTTAGGCAACTCTCTCAATACAGAAAAGAGACAATTTTGTCAAGGAGGAAGCGAACTTAGTCTAGTGATTAAAAGTGCGGGTGTTGTCTTGACATAGGCCTAGATTCAGATTTCATCTCTGTCTCTTACTATCTGTATGATTGAGTCACCTGAGTCCCGACTCCTTCATCACTAAAATAAACATTATGATAACTACCTCAAGGGGTTGTTATGAGGGTTAAATGAGAGAATGCATTACTAATGTACTTAGCACACTCTCTGACACATGGTTTTCACTGAATGCATTGCAGTAGTTGTTCCAGTGCTCTTGTAATTGTTCACAGAAGACAGTGCGATGAGTAGGAAATCAGTCACCTGCCCAACTCTGTAACCCAGGATAACTTCTTATGGTAATTTTTCCATTAGAAAACATTGAAATATTAGATATATCATAAAGGTGTCATAAAATTTAATTCATATGGTATTAACATACCCATAGGTGTCCTACGTTCCTAAATTACATTTACACTGTTGTTCTAAGAACTCAATATTATAAGAATGTTTAATAACAGTTATTATTATATAAAACAATAATTTATTATTATTGTCTTTGCTTCTAAGATAAACAGTTTAAAAAATAAAAATGGCCACAGCTATTTTTTTGATAGACTGGACATATTCTCAGGATTTTGAACATACAGATTTGGTACAATTTCCTTTGTACTGAAACCCTAATTCAATTAATAATTGGTTAGTCTGGTAACCAGGAAACTGAAATTATTTTATAAACTCCAAGTCAGGCTTTCAGCGCATGTCCACTGACAACAGTAAATGGCATACCTGTCCCTAAAACCTGAATACAAGCCATAAACTGAAATGTCAGGCAACCTATGGCAAGCAATGATGAGATCAATAGCCCTAACCCTGAGTAATTTCTGTAGCCTTAATATTTTGAGCCTGTTGAAAAAAAAAAAAAGAGCAACAAAATATCTGTCACAGGGCATTACAGGTCAGGTTCTGCTGAAAGGGTGATGATTAATGCCCATTGATCAGTCAAAGGAGGCAAGTGCTTTATTTTGGCATTTCTTCTGAAATACAGTTGACCCAGAAACAACATGGATTTGAATTGCAAGGATCCATGTATACATGGTTTTTATAATGCCTCTGCCACCCCTAAGACAGAAAGACAACCTCTCTTCTTCCTGTTCCTCCTCAGCTACTCAACATGCAGAGAGAGATGAAAATGAAGATCTTTATGATAATCCACTTCCACTTAATCAATAGTAAACATATGTTCTCTTCCTTACAATTTTATTAGCAACATTTTCTTTTCTTCAGCTTACCTTATTGTAGGAATGTACTCTATCACACATATAACATACAAAATACACATGTTAACCAACTGTTCATGTTTTCAGTAAGGCCTCTGGCCAACAGTAAGCTATTAGTAGTTAAATATTAAGTAGTTAAGAGGAGTCAAAATTTATACTGGGATTTTCAACTACACAGGGGTCAGTGACCTTAACCCTTACATTTTTTAAGAGTCAGCTGTACACGGTAAGAGACTCAACAGAAATATAGAAAGAATACATGGAATCCAAAAGGATTTTGAATTTCTTCCTGGAGGAAGGGACAAAGGATGTTGTTCACCATATTTTAAGCCAGAGAAACTTTTCACAGAATAAAGGTAGTATATTAGTCCATTTGCATTGCTACAGAGAAATACCTGAGACTGGGTAATTTATAAAGAAAATAGGTAGGGGGTTGACTCATGATTCTGCAGGCTGTACAGGAAGTCTGGTGCCAGCATCTGCTTCTGGTGAGGCCTCCGGGAGCGTGCAATCATGGCAGGAGCTAAAGGGAGAGCCAGCATATCACACAGTAAGAGAGGAAGCAAGAGAGAGAGAGGAGGGGGCTCCTGGCTCCTTTAAACAAACAACCAGCTCTCATGTGAACTCAGAGCAAGAATCACTTTTTACCTTGAGTTGGGCACCAGGATACTCAAGGAGGATCTGCCCTCATGACACAGCCACCTCCCACCAGGCACCACTTCCAACACTGACAATTACATTTCCACATGAGCTTTGGAGGGGACAAACATCCAAACCATATCAGGCAGTCACTACCTACTCTAGGCCACGTCTGAACCAAGCCACCAGACAAGGCAATAATATTCTTGCTAAAATCTTAATAGCTAGGGACACATGTCCTCCTTAGCATCACAGAAGTCAAAAACCTGAGGCTTAGAAATAACTAAAACAAATGTCTTCTGAGTTATCTATAAGATGTTGCACCAATGTGGAATTTCTGCATCATCCAGCTATGACAAGAGACAGACACAACAGACTTCTATAGAGTAATCAACCTAATTTTTTAAATAATTCAACATAGATCAGGATTAAATGATGAACTATCTAACTTACTCTGTGGTTTTTATTCTTGATTGTTCTTTTTTTATATTTTATTTTTAAATCATTTTTTTATTCTATTTAATAAATGCTTACATAGCATTTCTTTTGCAAGGCATACTTTTAAGCACTTTACAAGTCTTAGTTCATTTCCTCATCAGAATAACTTCATGAAATAGTTACCACTATTAACTCCATTTTACAGATGAGGATATTGGCAGTGGTGTGCCTATAGTTTCTAAAAGAGCTTCTAAAATTAGTGAAATAAAGATACTCAAGCAAACTCACGACTTCTTTTAAGATGACATTTTAAAACCCAAGCTAACAGTATTCTTATTAGCATCAAACAGGCCCAAGAAGCTAGATGTAAGAGTATAAAATTCCTCTTCCTTCCAAAAAAGCACCTATAAAGCTAAGTCCAGCTTATGTTAAGGGTAGATATTTCAACTAAAATATAGGCAAGGTAAATTCAAATGCCAACTGCCTTTAACATTCACTTCCCAGTTCTAGCTTTCTGGCTCTCTCGCTCTCTCCCTGTCTTCGTTTTCTTCCTTCCTTGTCTCACTTCTCTCTGCCTCCCTCAAAGAAGTAATTCTTGGAGGACTCTTCTCCCTCTGAAAAACTGCAAGGGCTAAGAAAGAGACTGGTAAAGAAGAGCGCCCCATATGAAAGAGCTAACTTCAAAGGCACAGCACATCAAAGTGACTTGCCAGGCAGCTGTGAGATCTTGCTGAGCTGAGCTGACCTGGTACCCTTCTCCCCTCACTGCCTGGCTCAAACCACCAGTCAGGACGACTCAGGAATGGAAGAGATTTCAGAGCTCAAGCTGGCTGCATCCATCTGCACCAGATGGAGTGAGTGCTAGATACATACCAGGTGTTACATCTTTTGTTTTGATTAGATAAATGCTCTCAATAGATAGCGCTGAATAATATTACCACCTAATTCTCCCAGGGTTTCTATCTCCTTCTTGAAGTATTTGACAGTAGTTTTCGAATTAGGTAACAAAAATGAAATGAGGATTTGTGCCAGCGTAGCCTAGTGTGTTGAGTGAATAAGACCTGAGGATGAATCCATCATCTGTGATGTCATCAAAGGGTATTACTGGAGCTGCAGCAACACACGTTACAAGAAAGGAAACAAATGACTTGAAAGAATCTATCAAGCTACAAAACCAAATGATCCTCAAAATTGGGCAGTGTTGACAATACAACAAATATCCAGATGGAAACCAAGAGGTTCTGATTGTCATACAGATTATTTCAAACATTTGGGTTTGAGTTATCGTATAAATGAACCTTCGAATGCCTTGCTTTGTTGCTTTTCATCTGTATCTTAGTTGTACAGTAACTACAATCTTGAAGTTGTTTGAGTGTCTCTTCCTCCTTAATATCAGGGACTGTTTCACATTTCCCTTTGCATTTTCTCCACTTCCCAGCCCAAAGCCTGCCCAGAAAAGGAACCAGTCAATATTACCTGAATGAGTGACGACAAATAACACAGAGAAAGTATACAGGAAGTCCTTTTTGTGTAACGTTTTAATGGCTTAAAGTTGATATGGAAGGCATTACTTTGGTATGCAGCAGAAACAACTTCAAAAGTCCATTGTATCAGGCTCCAGACAATTTTTGCTAACAATTTACTTTGCACCTTTCTAAAAAATTGAATTATAGGTAGTTAATAACAATGAAAATCTATACTACTTTCTACTCAGTCTACCAACTGTATGATGCCACAGTACAATCAGAGTAATAGAAAAGAACCTGGGGACAAAACATCTTTTCCATCTCTTTAAAGATTGAAACATATGATTGACCCATGGCCAATGTCATGTTTAAGAAACTTAGAAAAATTCAACATTAGACTTAACGGTGCTGTCATCATTGTTTCACCTGCTGCTAAAACCCATATTTTTTTTTAACCTCCTACAGTTTTGGACTTGCAGGGCTATCTACAATAGAGATTTACTTTCTAACATGTTCAGAAACTGTAATAAACCTTTGCTATTGTCACCTGCAAAGCCCAGCAGTTAGTGAAGGCTGTTTCTTCTCCTTTGCCTCCTGCAGAAGTGCCTGTGCTTCAGGGCTGGTGCAGGATACAGGGTGGGTAGAACTTGTGTGTGTGTTCTACAGGGTCAGCCACTTCAATCAATGGCAGGTTATAGATGGCATTTCTCATTTGGGAGGAGAGTGTTATCTTTAGTGAAACTACTCACTTGGTTGGAGCTAATCAACTTACACAGAGCACCAGGCTTGAAACTAAAGAAAATCATGCTGTGATCAGTAGAAAAAAAAAGGTTTTTATGTCTCCTTCACCACCAAAGTATGGTAGAAAATTATGGACTCCCAAATTCTCGCCTTTTACTTGCAATATTTGAGCCTCTGGGTGTGTGTGTGTGTGTGTGTGTGTGTGTGTGTGTGTGTGTGTGTGCATGTGCATACCTGCATGTACATACACTTCTGTGTGTTTTTTGTTGTCTTACTGCTGTCACTGCCTCCGCCATGATTTTCTCATTGCTAGTCTACCATAGGAAACATTCCAAGACAGCAAAAGTTTTAGAGAGTAAAATATTAAAACACTTCCATTTCCATTGTATTTAAAGAGGGTCAAGAGTAGGTGAATAAATATATTTACAAAATGTCTGCTACATCCTTAGATTAATAGTCATTTGACTCTGATAGCTGGAAACACTGGTTCACATCCTTTCCTGCACGTTGGAATCACCTGGAGAGGTTTGTAATATATTGATGATTGAATCTCAACTCCAGCATTTCTCATTTAGTTGGTTGGTCTAAATCAGCACTGGCTTGCAGTTTGGCTGTAAGCCTTTAAATTAAAAGCTGTTAGGTTTTTAGCCCAGAACTTCTCTTCCCTCCTCCCCTGCCTTTTAGGAAAAACACAGAAACAGAAACCCACATGAGCTAAGCATTAGTCCATTACTAATGAATCAAGTGCAAAAATTCAAAAATATAGTTTCCTACAACATGCTGCACAAAGGGAGATAAATAAGCTATTCTCTCAGAAGAAACTCAAGGAATTTACCATTTGGTTTCTTTTTTATTCTATTTATTTATTTGTTTTATTTGTTTTGAGATGGAGTCTCACTCTCTCTCCCAGGTTGGAGAGCAGTGGGACAGTTTCTGCTCACTACAACCTCTGCATCTTGGGGTCAAGCGATTCTCAGTCTCCCAAGCAGCTGGGACTGCAGGTGTCTCCCACTTGCTCGACTAACTATTGTATGTTTAGTAGAGGCAGGGTTTTAACATATTGACCAAGCTAGTTTCATACTCCTGACCTCAAGTGATCTGCCAGCCTCGGCCTCCCAAAGTACTGGTGTCACAGGTGTGAGCCACTGTGCCTGACCCCATTTGGTTTCTAGAGTTAAAATAACCTCGTTAGTTTATCCTTTGGATATTTTCTGTGCCTGTCCACTTAGTCACAAACTGAGGGCTCCCTGACACTTTAAAACACACACAACTCTTCTGAGCAGGCCTGAATTTTGAACAAATTAAACAGACTTTTATCTACATAGGATGATTTGAAGGAGATGCAGAAAGACAAGCCTCTTTTGCAAATCTCTCCTTTACCTGATTATAAATGTAAATGATTTATATTTCATGTTTTCTATGTACTTTTGAAATCGAAGAATATATATACTAAAATGGAAGTATATCTGATGGAGAAGAGAATAAAGAAACTCGAGTTTGGTTAATAATTTCCAGCTTACATGGTGATTCCAATTGATTGGTAGTGATGGTTAAGAGTACTGTATTGATAGATAATATATCACGACCAAGTTAGATGAATTTCAAGATGGAAAAGTTGGTGTACATTGGCTACAGTAACCAAAACAATATGATACTGGTACCAAAAGAGATATGTAGAGCAATGGAGCAAATGGAGACCACAGAAATAACACCACACATCTACAACCATCTGATCTTCCACGAACCTGACAAAAACAAGCAAGGGAGAAGAAATCTATTCAGTAAACGGTGTGGGGAAAACTGGCTGGCCATATGCGGAAAACTGAAACTGGACCCCTTCCTTCCACCTTATACAAAAATGAACTCAAGATCTATTAAAGACTTAAATGTAAAACCCCAAACCATAAAAACCCTAGAAGAAAACCTAGCAATACCATTCAGGATGTAGGCATGGGCAAAGACTTCTAAACACCAAAAGCAATGGCAACAAAAGCCAAAATTGACAAATTGGATCTAATTAAACTAAGGAGCTTCTGCACAGCAAAAGAAACTATCATCAGGGTAAACAGGCAACCTACAGAATGGAGAAAATTTTTGCAATCTACCCATATTACAAAGGTCTAATATCCAGAATCTACAAGGAACTTAAAGAAATTTACAAGAAAAAAATAACCCCATTAAAAAGTGGGCTAAAGATATGACAGACACTTCTCAAAATAAGACATTTACTCCAACAAACATATATAAAAAAATCAATATTATTGATCATCAGAGAAATGCAAATCAAAACCACAATGAGATACCATGTCACACCAGTCAGAATGGTGATTATTAAAAAGTCAGGAAATGATAGATGCGGGCAAGGCTGTGAAGAAATAGGAATGCTTTTACACTGTTAGTGGGAATGTAAATTAGTTCAACCATTCTGGAAGACAGTACTGCAATTCCTCAAGGATCTAGAACCAGAAATACAAATAGACCCAGCAATCCCATTGCTGGGTATATACCCAAAGGAATATAAATTATTCTACTATAAAGACACATACACAAATATGTTTATTGCAGCACTATTTACAACAGAAAAGACATGGAACCAACCCAAATGCCCATCAATAATAGACTACAAAAAGAAAATGTGGCACATATACACCATGGAATACTACGCAGCCATAAAAAGGAATGAGATCACATCCTTTGCAGGGATATGGATGAAGCTGGAAGCCATCATTCTCAGCAAACTAATACAGAAACAGAAAACCAAACACCGCATATTCTCACTCATAAGTGGGAGTTGAACAATGAGAACACATGGACCCAGAAAGAGGAACAACACACACCAGGGCCCGAAGAAGGAACTTTTTTTTTTTTAGAGGAAATAAAGAAAAAAACTTTAAACTGGAAAAAAAAAAGCTCAGAGATGTCTTAGTTCTTAAGTCAGGGAGGAATAGATTCATAAGTGTTTTTGTGATCTTGTTTCATAACCATGTATGGTACATATGACTTTGCTACACATGAATCGAACATGACAAAATCAAATTTTTAAAAATTAAAGGTTAGAAAAAAAGTAAGAATAAGGTAAAGAACAAACCGTGGTCTTGTAATCTAAGTTTTCTAGTAACATTTTAGTAGAATGCCCTTTAATGCAAGCATATATTTGAGTGGAAAAAACACTAATTTTACAGTTTAATAATATCTGGATGTGAATGTTGGCCCTGGGAAGCCCAGGTGTGTGCTCAGTGATTTGGGGCATGTTATACACATTCTGTTTCTCCTCTATAAGTATGGAATGATTGCACCTACCTTACAAGCACATTGTAATCTTGAATTAGTAGGTATATATAAGAACAACTAGCACAGAACTGCTTGAGAAGGATGCAATGTCTTCAGTGCGTGCTACTTACAATTTTATCGATAATCTTCCACAAATTGACCAATACTTTCTGGCACCAGTCTCTTTCTTGTGGGGAGCATCTTATTTTCACCACCGGGAAGATATGAGAAGCAAAGGAAGCTGGAAACCATCATTTAGCATCTTTTATTTGCTAGGCACTCTTCAGTATTATTTTACAGATATTAAAACATTTAGTCCTCAAAAAAATGCAATAAGGAAGACATTATCAACTTCATTTTGCAGATGAACCAAGATTGCTCAAGATCATTTAACTGGTCACTGATCTTGACAGACTGAGAATCTACCTAAGTGGGCTTTCTTGTCCATATTCCTTTCACTACTTCAGATCAATCTCTAGAACAATTACAAATACCCTGTCTCCTGATTTAACATAAGTTATTCCATGTTATCTCTTCCTCCAGCTTCTATGTTAGTTTTAGGGGCCTGAATAGTTCACAGCCCATTTTAAGAAAACTAAAAGTTTTTGCATTTGTTCTCTAATAAATCCTTAATGACTTCCATGAATATGTTCCAAGCTTCTTTCATGTTGTGAAATTTGAATTCACTTCTGGGAGCTTTAGAGAGAGTGACTGAAGAATTCTAGCATACTTTTACGTATATAAACCTTTATGTTGGTACAGACAGCTTAAGAATAATATAAAGGCAGGGCTATCACCATGGGATAAACCTTCAGTATTATCACTAAAACTTAGCAAAGACCTTTAAATTCTAGGGGACATCTCCCTGAGGAAGGAAGGCAGGGAGACGAGGGGAGGTGGGATAGGGCAAGAGGGAGGGAGGGAGGGAGGGAGGAACACATAGGGAAAGGCTGAAAGGAAAACTTGGGAAGATTCCAAGTTGAAACTGAGCCTACTCGACAGTACTGTCCATGGTGGCTTCCTCCATGTGATCCATCACCATTGTCCTTATCCCACTACCAGAGCCCCATTCTGTGTTCTCATCTGCTTACATACTAGCCACTGACTTTCTAAATGTAACACCAATTAAATTTTTCATGTTTCCTTTATGTTTGTAAATTTTCATATTTTTCTCTCTGGAATGATTGGTGGCTAGTTAACGAATCATACTGATGAAGAATATAGGCTCTGGCCCAGATGCTGTGGCTCACACCTTTAATTCCAGCACTCTGGGAGGCCAAGGTGGGTGGATCACTTGAGGTCAGGAGGTTGAGACTATACTGGTCAATATGGCAAAACCTTATCTCTACTAAAAACACACACACACACACACACACACACACACACACACACACACACACACACACAAATTAGCCAGGCACAGTGGCATACACCTTGTAGTCCTAGCTACTGGGGAGGCTGAGATGGGAGAATCGCTTGAACCTGGAGGTAGAGGCTGCAGTGAACTGAGATCATACCAGTGCACTCCAGCCTAGGCAACAGAGCAAGACTCCATTTAAAATATATGTGTGTATATATATATATATATATATATATGTGTGTGTGTGTGTGTGTGTGTGTGTGCTTTGAAGTCAGAACTTTGCCCCTATCCCCATTCTATTTCTTATTTGGTCAAGTTATAAAACTTCTCTGAGCCTCAGATTCCTCATCTATTAAACGGATCCTAATAACAGCATCTACCTCATTGGACTGTTATGATAATTAAATGAGATCATGTAACATGCGTAAATGGCAAAGCCCAGGACCCTGGTACACTGGTCCTAATAGGACCTAATATTTATCACTACCATTGGCATCTGCATCAAACTGTGATTTCAAAAATGTATCAATTTTAACATATTTTATACAGAATAAGACCTTAAGTGATGATTGACGACATTAATGGTACAAAATGATGGTGATACAAGAGCCAACTAAATGACAAAAATGCCCCAAGAGAAATTTTTTTTAATATCATTGGAAGAAAGCTTGCAATAGTCCTTGGTATATAATGAGAACTGTAGGCAAAGCCTGGCCTCTGTGTTAATAATTTCTGTATATCTTACAATTTTCCTTTTCCTTTCTTGCCTCAACTTATAAAATAATTCATCCTACCATAACAAGGATTCCAAATTAACTCACAGAAAATAAGAATCCTAGGGAAAGAGGTAAGAAAAGGTGACATGACAGCACATTCATTTTTTTTTTTTACTTTGGTAACTTTGACTTCTCCAAATATGATGTAATTGTATCCATGAGAAAAGATGTATTCTTGGTGAATTCAGGCACTATAAGAGCTTGGAAAAAAAAAAAAAAAACCTCATGTTAATTTATGGCAGTTTATTTTACATCCATATGGGAAAGTTCACTTGGCTTGAACTTCTTTTCCAGGCCCTGATGAGGCTGCTATTGATTTAGTACTCTACTAGAATACAAACCCACAAAACCCATAACATGAGAAAAGCTAATTATGGTAATAAGAATCAAGCATGCATAATTCCATTAAAAACAGTAAGTCACTGCTCTTCCTATATCATGACACTGTTTTTTTTTTTTTACAACTCTTCTGTTCATTAGGAGAAAATTACCTTTTAGTGTTAAGCAGACTATAAATGCACTGTTTATGTTGAAAGTGGAAAATACTAATGTTACATTTCATGTCAAAATGATAATTGCCTTTGGTGTTGCCTTACTGTGTTATTTCAAATGGGTGTGTAAATGAAAGCAAAGCTTTGCACTCGCTCTGTCATGGTCTCAGCTTCCATGGAAGAAGAAGAAGAGCAACCCACTTGCTCAGTTTATGGGCAGACATTAGTCCAGGCTCAAGTAAGTTACCAAAAGTTCTTACTGGCTCTTACTTCCTACAGATGGACAAGTGTTTCCAAACTATACTCAACTAGATGGACAAATATTATTTTTTTTAATTCATCCAGGGAACAAGCAATGCACCAAAGTGTAAAATGTTTTGTATGAAAATTCAAAGGGATCTTAGGGCTTCAGGAGTAGAATTCACAGCTGAAATGATCTATTCCAACCACTAGCAACTGGAGGAATCTCCAAAGATAGATGCTTCCAGAAAGAAGTCTGCTGCCTCAAAAAATAACCTATTCTACTTCTGAATAATCCTAACTATTAGAAAGTTCTCTGTTGGTTTGAGCAACTCTGTCACTCCTAACATGTTGGAACAAGTTCTTCTAAACACAGATTAAGAGCAGGTAGACACAGACTCATGACGGAAAAGCAATGAAAAAGTTAAACAAATTGAAGAAATGCCACAAGAGACGTCAGAAATATTTATGTGCCATAAAAATATAAAAATAATAGAAATACCATTTGACCCAGCAATCTCA
>CAUYQU010061130.1:0-13020 GCA_963574635.1 Cheracebus regulus | reverse complement strand
TCCCCCCAACATACCCCAGCGTATAGTGCTCCCCTCCCTGTGTCCATGTGTTCTCATTGTTCAACACCCGCCTATGAGTGAGAACATGCGGTGTTTGATTTTGTGTTCTTGTGTCAGTTTGCTGAGAATGATGGTTTCCAGTTTTTCTTTTTTTTTTTGAGACAGTGTCTTGCTCTGTTGCCCAGGCTGGGGTGCAGTGGTACAATCTTGGGCACTGTAACCTCTGCCTCCTGGGTTCAAGCAATTCTCCTGCCTCAGCCTCCTGAGTAGCTGGGACTACAGGTGTACACAACCAAGCCTGGCTACCTTTTGTATTTTTAGAAGAGACGGGGTTTCACCATGTTGGTCAGGCTGGTCTTGAACTCCTGACTTCGTGATCCACCCACCTTGGCCTCCCAAAGTGCTGGGATTACAGGCATGAGCCACTGCGCCTAGCCTGGATTTTTAAAAAGTAATTGTTTGGTAAAGACAGGGTCTCACTATGTTCCCCAGGCTGGTCGCAAACTCCCAGCCTAAATTGTTTTTTTGTTTTGTTTTGTTTTGAGACGGAGTTTTGCTCTTGTTGCACAGGCTGGAGTGTAACCTCCGCCTCCCAGGTTCAAGCGATTCTCCTGCCTTAGCCTCCTGCCGAGTAGCTGGGATTACAGGCATGTACTACCAGCCCCTGCTACTTTTGTATTTTTTAGTAGAGACGGGGTTTCTCCATGCTGGTCAGGCTGGTCTTGAACTCCCAACCTCAGGTGATCGGACTGCCTCAGCCTCCCAAAATGCTGGGATTACAGGTGTGAGCCACTGCACCCACTCTCAATTATATTTTTGGCTTTTTTTAAACAGGGTCTCAGTGTGTTGCCCATGCTGGGGTGCAGTGTTATGATCACAGCTCACTGCAGCCTCAACCTCCTGGGCTCAAGAGATCTTCTGACTTCAGCCTCTTAAGTAGCTGGACTACAGACATGTACCACCATACCCAGCTAACTTTTTGTATTTCTAGTATAGACAGGGTTTCAGTGTGTCGCCCATGCTGGTATTGAACTCCTGAGCCCAAGCGATCCTTCCACCTAACCCTCCCAAAGTGCTCGGATTACAGGTGTGAGCCACTGTCCCTGGTCGTGGCCTCAAATTATTTTCCCACTTCAGCCTCCCAAAGTGCTTGGATCACAAGCATGAGCCACCATACCTGGCCAGAATGTACTAGGGTTTGATAAGTAGTCTTCAGCTATGGGGAACTCTCTTTTTTATACACATATCATTTTTTTTTTCATTGAAACTGACCCCATGATTCATATATACATATCATTTTAAAAATAGTAGCGATAGGGTCTTGCCATGTTTCCCAACTGGTCTTGAACTCTTGGGCTCAAGCAATCCTCAGCCTGAGAAGTGCTGGGATTATAGGCGTGAGCCACTGTGCCTGGTCATGGAGAAATCTCTAAGTAAATGGCTTAACAAAGTAGAAAATCTTTTCCACTATGGAATAATTAACTAGGTAAGACTATTCTGAAAAAAAAAATAAACATAGTGGAACCTTCTATGATTCTTCCTGGACAGGCCAGTCTATATTAGCAAAAAGTTTGAATTAAAAACACCTAAAATCTGTTTTCATATTTTTTATCAAGTAATATTGATAAAAATTAAATATAAGCTGGGCGCAGTGGCTCACGCCTGTAGTCCCAGCACTTTGGGAGGCTGAGGCAGGTGGATCACCTGAGGTCATGAGTTCGAGATCAGATGGCCAACATAGTGAAACCCTGTCTCTATTAAAAATACAAACACTTAGCTGGGCAAGGTGGTGGGCGCCTGTAATCCCAGCTACTAGGAAGGCTGAGGCAGGAGAATCACTTGAACCCAGGAAGTGGAGGTTGCACTGAGCCGAGATCGCACCACTGTACTCCAGCCTGGGCAACAAGATCCAAACTCCATCTCAAAAATAAAATAAAATAAAATAAAATAAAATAAATAAAATAAAAATATATATGGGTTTATTCAATAAACACTAAGCTCCAGCAATGTATGAAGCTTCATGGTTAGATGTTAGGAATGAAATAAAGATAAATATGAATCCTAGGTCTTAAGGACTACAGTCTTGTGTGACAGAAAAGAAATGTAGCCGGGTGCAGTGGATCACGTCTGCAATCTCAGCACTCTGGGAGACCAAAGTGGCAGATCACTTGAGGTCGAGTTCAAAACCAGCCTGGCCAGCACAGTGAAATCCCGTCTCTAATAAAAATAGAAAAATCATCCAGCCATGATGGTGCATATCTACAATCTCAGCTACTCAGGAGGCTGAGGCACAAGAATTGCTTGAACCCAGGAGGCGTAGGTTGTAGTGAGCCAAGATTGTGCCACTGTACTCCAGCCTAAGTGACAGAGTAAGACTCCAACTCAAAAAAAAAAAGAGAGAAAAGAAAATAAATGTATATAAATAACTGAAATACAAGCCCAAAATTAACTACAGATCAGACAGACAAGATACTAAAAAGCAGGGATCAGCAAACCTTTCTGCAAAAGACCAAATAGTAAATATTTTAGGATTATGGGCCATATTCGTAGGGCATAACAACTACTCAGCTTTCTGTTGTATTACAAAAGTAGCCATAGACAACATGTAAACAAATGGGACGGCTGTGTTCTAAAAAAAACTGTATTTATAAAAACAAGCAGATGGTCAGCTGACCATAGTTTAGTGACTCCTGCCATAAAGTAATATAGGAACAATGTTAATAGAGTGTTGCTAAAAGAGATTGCTAAGTAAATACCCTTTAACAAAAAGCTGAGACTTAGGCAGGTCACTATTCATGTAAATACTGATACAGTGTTTAAATCTGCTAAACTTTTTCTTGGCTATATATATTTTTTTGAGACAGGGTCCCGTTCTGTGTCACCCAGGCTGGAGTGCAGTGGTGTGATGGCTCACTGTAGCCTTGACCTTCTGGACACAAGCAATTCTCCCTCAGCCTCCTGAGTAGCTGTGACTACAGGTGT
Organism: Cheracebus regulus; assembly: GCA_963574635.1. Classification (NCBI taxonomy): domain Eukaryota; kingdom Metazoa; phylum Chordata; class Mammalia; order Primates; family Pitheciidae; genus Cheracebus; species Cheracebus regulus. The sequence goes on along the minus strand of CAUYQU010061130.1, from coordinate 10,038 downwards.
GTAACACCACACCTAGCTAATTTTTTAAATTTTTAGTAGAGACAAGGTCTCACTATGTTGCCTAGTCTGGTCTTGAACTCCTGACCTCAGGTGATCCTCCTGCCTTGGCCTCACAAAGTGCTGAGATTATAGATACAGGCCACTACATTTGGCCAAGACTATTCTTTAATGGCATCAGGCCGTTAACCTTCTAACAATAGTATAAAAAGTGGGGGGCTGGTGGGAGGATCAAATCTACCTCTGAGATCACCCACCTCTCTAGATCTAAGCTACAGTCATTTGTATCCAAAAGCACTCCTAAATGATCAACATCCTGTGAGCAATACTGGTTTATTTGGGTTTTTTTGAGACACAGTATTGCTCTGTCACCCATGTTGGAGTGCAGTGGTGCTACCTCGGCTCCCTGCAATCTCCACCTCCTGTGTTCAAGAGATTTTTGTGCCTCTGCCCCGAGTAGCTGGGATTACAGGAGCATGCCACCCTGCCCTGCTAATTTTTTTGTATAATAGAGACAGTATTTTACTATGTTGGCTGGCTTGTCTCGAACTCCTGTCCTCAAGTGACCACCCACCTCAGCCTCTCAAAGTGCTGGGATTACAGGCATGCTCTGGACCCCTCCTGAGAGCAATAATGATTACTCCAGATATACATGATAAAGGAACACTTTAAACACTGGTATGAAAAAGACTAGGAGTCCTTGGTAACTAAGTCGGTGATTTTAGTAGGGTATCTTTCTAATATATCTGAATAAAAGTCTAGCAATTTTCAAATAAAACAACTTGAAACCAGAGGAAGACTACAGAGAAGATAGCAAAAATTTATTAAAGACCTAGAAAAACAGACATGGTTAGGCTTGCTAGGATATTGCTAAGAAAGTTAAAGGAAATGACAACTATTCTCAGGTACTGGATTATTTCAACAAAACTAGTTAAGTCTCTCCTCTTTGGTCCCTCTATCTTGCGATAATTTTGTCTAAAAATCAGCTCTATTCGTGTAAGCCAAAGGCTAAAACCAATGGCTCATCACTAAATACAAAAAAAAAAAAAAAAAAAAAAAAAAAGGCATCTTTGGTAGATTTGGGACCCTGGCATTCCAAGCTCTTCTCTCACACTTTGATACATACCCTTACTCCACCACTCTGGGCCATCTGACAATCTGAGCAGAGCTCTTACCATGTACTCCACCTCTGTGCCTTGCTAGCTGAACTCTCCATCTGGAATGATTATTCTCCCTCACTTCTACCAGCTCAAATTCTCTTTCCCTAATAGGCCAGCTTAATGCCACTTCCCCCCTAAGACCAGCACTGTTTATCAGCCAGAACAAACTTTATCTTTCTATATTCTCTCAGTACCTTTTTTTCCTGATTCTGGCTTGCAGTTTTCAAATCCTGCTTTCTAAATAATTATACATGTATCAAACTGTTTCCCTCACTACATCAGAACCAACTCTAGTGCTGGGCCTCTGTACAGTTCTTCAGCGATCCTAGCACAATGCTTGCACTAAAAACGCACTCAATAAATGTGCTGAAGTGAAATACTCCAAGGAAAATACTCTGTTGACCAGTTCTTTATATCCACAGACAACTAATTAAAAACTTAAACTAAGTTAGCAGTTAGACAAAAAGTTTTAATTTAACCCTGGAATACAGAAGACTGTGGAATCTTCCCAGCATAGACTGTTTGATTTGACTTCCTTCCCTAGCTCTTAAGATGTTTATCATGAGGACCTCAACATCCATTCCACAGGAATCATAATTGTGCATATAGAAAAGGATAATAAACCTGGTGGCTTTGGAAGGATGAGGTTCACAAGGAAGGCTAGATAGTGATCATATGAAAGCAACAGCATTAATAATCCAAGAAACCAAACAACTGTCAAAAACCTCATCACAGAACACCTAAGTGCCAGTCAATGTGCAAAGTGAGGAGGCTGATAAGTGAATTAAGATGGGCATATAATTGGAAGTAAATCACTCCTCAGCAAGTACTCAGCATTTCACAGGTTTAAATAAAATATTGGTTGGCTGCTTATTTATTATTTTCATCCCCTATCCCTTCCTGTCTCCATTGTTAAGCACAATTATTGGCATAAAAGAGGTTTTTAATACCCATTTTTAGCCTGCATTCTAGCCTGGGAAATAAAACAAGAATCCCATTCTCTCTCCCTCTTTCTCTTCCTCTTTCTTTCTGTCTTTCATTCTTTTTTTTCTTTCTTTTGCTGTTTCTTTCTTTCTTTCTCCTTTTCTCTCTTTAAAAAAAAAAGATAAGAAAGACTAAGGTAAAATAAGATACAGAATTAAAGGGCAGAGTCTGGTGACAGATTTCTGTTTTTTTCTGCTGCAGAGGAAACTCATTTAATCCCAGGCCCCTCTTCAGCCCTTTCTGTGCTCTGCTCCTGGGAAGGGTCAGTGCCTCAGTTAATTTGTAAATCCAAGAAGTATAACTTGGCTGTGTCCAGCTTAGCTCTCTCTTTCTCTTGAGAGTAAACTGCCCTCCTAGGACATGCTTTCTGTTCTGGTTCTGCAACCTGCCATTGGTTATAAATTTGCCAAATTTGGGGGTCCAGTCATCAGGCCCTTTATATACTTATTCTAAACTACATTGTCCAAATTAGCCTTTCTCAGGAATAAAGGAAATCGATTGCCTTCCATAATCATATTTCTTTATTTCTCAACTTGGACAAAACCAGGACAAAGATGAAGGGTGCTATTTGTTAGAGGGAGGTGAAGAAAGAGTAGCTTAGAGAACCCGATAGTCTGTTGTCTCAAAGCCTCACTAAAAATGGAGGGAAAAAAAAAACAGTACAGGGCACTCTGGAGGGAGCTTGTCAATCCCAGATCGGCACAACTGTGAATTATTTCCTACATGTAACCTTCAAAGTCTGTATGTTTTTCAAATAAATGCAGTGAGACTCAGTGAGATCAGAAGACATAAAATACCTGGGCAGATCCACAGAATAGGCCTATTACTAGCTATTTCATTAGAGTCTAGGTAATACTGATATCCGTGGTATTAGCTGATGCCTAGTACTAGAGATGAGGAGTAAGTGCTACAGACTTGCCTCAAGTTCAAAGGATATTTATGTATGGGTGAAAAGACATTAATGTATGGGCAAAAATAAAGCACTTTGCACTCAGTATAAGTAGATAATAATATTTCTTGTTTACTATTTTTATTGGACTGAGTCTCAGTTTTTGCCTTTAAAATATTTATTTTTTAGAAAAGATGAAATAACTGCCTGAAAAATTATAAACACACACAAATTAAGTACTGAAATAAGGTATTAATGGTCACTAGGAATAAAGTATGAAAGAGGATCTAGAGAAAAGGATACATAAATGTTTTGGTAATGGTGTAAACATTTCAAAGATTTCTGTAAATGTGGGATAAATTGTATGATTTTGTGAGAGACTAAAATACTCATGTTTAGATTCATGTTTTCTAAAACTTGAATATTCTCTGTGTTAAGTAAGTAATTTTTTTTTTTGAGACAGAGTCTTGCTTTGTTGCCCAGGCTGAAGTTCAGTGCCACATGATCTCAGTTCTCTACAACATCTGCCTCTTGGATTCAAGTGATTCTCATGCCTCAGCCTCCTGAGTAGCTGGGATTACAGACATGTGCCACCACGCCCGGCAAATTTTATATTTTTAGTAGAGACCAGGTTTCTCCATGTTGGTCAGGCCGGTTTTGAACTCCTGACCTTATGATTTGCCCACCTCAGCCTCTCAAAGTGCTAGGATTATAGGTGTGAACCACTGTGCCCCATCAAGTAATTAATTTTTGCACACAATGGCACAATTATTTTCTTTCTTTCCCCCTTACCTTTGGTCACTGACCCAAACATGTGGTAGAAGACAGAAGAGTTGTGGTTAGTAGAATGTAGTCTCTCACTTTGTTTGAATTTGGATTAAAAATTGGTGAGAAAAGGAGAGACAGAGATCGATAATGGAAGAGAAGCAATTTGGGTTATGAGAGAAAAATGTGAAGAAGAAAACACAGAGAATAGAAGGAAAGAGATGGAGAGAGGAATCAAGAAAAAAAATTTCAAGGAAAGAGAGAAAAATGAAGGGGGTTTACAAAACACAAAAGGTGAAAAGCCATAGGGCAGATAATGGAAGTAACACAGCAGAAGGCAAAGAGGATGAAAGGAAATTGTAAAAAATGGAGAGGGGTGCTGAAATGTAGATCGGCTTTCTTATCCAAGTGTCCTATTCAGAGGTCTAACAGGGGCCTGACACAGTGGTACATGCCTGTAATTCCAGCCCTTTGGGAGACCTAGGTGGATGGATCACCTGAGGTTAGGAGTTCAAGACCAGCCTAGTCAATATGGTGAAACCCTGTCTGTACTAAAAACACAAAAATTAGGCAGACCTAGTGGCACACACCTGTAGTCCCTACTACTCGGGAGGCTGAGGCAGGAGAATCACTTGAACCTGGGGAGTTGAGGTTGCAGTAAACTGAGATTGTACCACCGCATTCCAGCCTGGGTGACAGAGAGCAACTGTCTCAACACACAAAAACAAAACAAACAAAAAAATAAATGTCTAACAGGATGCTTTCTAACTGACTTTTTAACTCAGGAACTTCCACTTTAATGGCATTACAATTGCTGACACGTTGAGTACTCTGAAAAGTAAACAGGAGGGAGGATCCAAGATGGCCGAATAGGAACAGCTCTGGAGTGCACTTCCCAGTGAGAACAGCACAGAGGGTGAGTGCTTACCACATTTCCAAACAAGTTTTCACTGCCCACAGACCAGGAGATTCCCGGGCTGAAAAACGCCACGAGTTTTCAGTGTGGGGGTTTCAACTGCTGTCGGGTCAACACACAGAAACTCACACAAATCTGGGTGGCTGTTTCATCTGGTGCCTGGAATGCCTGGGATACAGAGCCACCCATCCAACTGAAAGGGAGGGGGTTGAGACAGGGAGCCAGGTGATCTGGCTCTGTGGGTACCACCCCCACAAAACAACCAATCTGAAACGCTCTGGATTGTTTTGCAGCAAGTGCAGCTGGACTCAGGACGGTCCAGCTCAGTTGGGGGAAGGGCATCCCCCACTACCCAGGTAGTCTGCCACTACCCAGGCAGTTCACACAGCAGCTGAGCAGAGCCTGCGGCAGCTCAGCAACACCTCTGCTGGCAGAATGTGACTAGACTACTACTTGCGGGGCAGGGCATCTGTGAAAAAAGGCAGCAGTATGGCAGGAACTTATAAATAAAGCCGACCTTCCTAAGACAGAACACCTGGGAAAAGAGGCAATTATGAGTTCAGCTGCAGCCGACTTAAAGGTACCTGCCCAGCAGCTCTGCACAGAACAGTGGAGCTCCCAACACAGCACTTGAGCTCCTATAAGGGACAGACTGTCTCCTCAAGCAACTCCCTGACCCCCATACACCCAAAGAGACACCTCATAAAGGAGAGCTCAGGCCAACATCTGGCGGGTACACTTAAGGGACGAGCATAGCAAAGGAAGAAACCAGTGGCAACCCTTGCTGTTCTGCAGCCCCCACAGGTGATCCCCAGGTGAGTGGAGTCTGGAGTGGACCTACAGCTGTCCTGCAGCAGAGGGACCTGACTGTTAGAAGGAAAACTAAGAAGCAGAAAGAAATAGTTTCAACATCAACAAAAAGGATGTCCACTCAGAGACCCCATCCAAAATTCAGCAACTACAAAGACCACAGGTAGATAAAGCCACTAAGATGGAAGGAAACCAGTGCAAAAAAGATGAAAACACCAAAAAGCAGAATGCCTCTCCTCCTCCAGGGGATCACAACTCCTCACCAGCTAGGGATCAAAGATGGATGGAGAATGAATCTGATGAATTGACAGAAACAGGTTTCAGAAGGTGGGTAATAAAAAACTTCTCAGAGCTAAAAGAACATGTGCTAACCCAATGCAAAGAAACTAAGAACCTAGAAAAAAGGTTAGATGAGATCCTAACTAGAATAAACAGCTTAGAGAAGAATATAAACCACTTGATGAAGCTGAAAACACAGCATGAGAACTTCACAAAGCATACACAAGTTTCAATAGCCGAATTGACCAAGCAGAAGAAAGGATATCAGAGATTGAAGATCAACTCAATGAAATAAAATGAGAAGGCAAGAATAGAGAAAAAAGAGTGAAAATAAATGACCAAAGCCTACAAGAAATATGAGATTATGTGAAAAGACCTCATCTACGTTTGATAGGTGTACCTGAATGTGACGGAGAGAATGAATCCAAGCTGGAAAATACTCTTCAGGATATTATCCAGGAGAACGTCCCCGACCTAGAAAGGCAGGCCAACATTCAAGTCCAGGAAATACAAAGAACACCACAAAGATATTCCTCAAGAAGAGCAACCCCAGGGCGCATAACCATCAGATTCACCAGGATTGAAATGAAGGAGAAAATGCTAAGGGCAGCCAGAGAGAAGGTTCTGGTTACCCACAAAGGGAAGCCCATCAGACTCACAGCAGATCTCTCAGCAGAAACCCTACAAGCCAGAAGAGAGTGGGGGCCAACATCCAACATCCTTAAAGAAAAGAACTTTCAACCTAGAATTTCTTATCTAGCCAAACTAAGCTTCATAAGTGAAGGAGAAAGAAAATTCCTTATGGACAAGCAATTGCTGAGAGATTTCGTCACCACCAGGCCTGCCTTACAAGAGCTCCTGAAAGAAGCACTAAACAAGGAAAGGAACAACCAGTACCAGCCACTCCAAAAACATACCAAATGGTAAAGACCATTCACACAATGAAGAAAATGTGTCAACTAACGGGCAAAATATCCAGCTAGCATCAAAGTGGCATGATAAAATTCACACATAACAATATTAACCTTACATGTAAATGGGCTAAATGCCCAATCAAAAGACATGGACTGGCAAATTGGATAAACAGTCGAGATCCATTGGTGTGCTGTATTCAGGAAACCCACCTCATGTGCAAGGACACACATAGGCTAAAAATTAAGGGATGGAGGAAGATTTATCAAGTAAATGGAAGCAAAAAAAAAAGGAGTTGCAATTCTAGTCTCTGATAAAATGGACTTGAAACCAACAAAGATCAAAAGAGACAATGAAGGACATTACATAATGGTAAAAGGATCAATGCATCAAGAAGAACTAATGATCCTAAATATATATACACAGCCCATACAGGAGCACCCAGTTCTTAATGACTTACAAAGAGACTTAGACTCCCACACAATAATAGTGGGCGACTTTAACACTCCACTATCAATTAGACAAATCAACAAGACAGAAAATTAACAAGGATATCCAGGACTTGAATTCAGATCTGGACCAAGTGGACCTAACAGACATCTACAGAAATCTCCAGCCCAAATCCACAGAATATACATTATTCTTAGCACCACATGGCACCTACTCTAAAATTGACCACATAATTGGAAGTAAATCACTCCTCAGCAAATGCAAAAGAAAGGAAATCATAACAGTCTCTCAGACCACAGTGCAATCAAATTAGAATTCAGAATTAAGAAACTAACTCAGAACTGCACAGCTTCATGGAAACTGAACAACTGGCTCCTGAATGTCGACTGGATAAACAATATTCTTGGAAACTGAACAACTGGCTCCTGAATGTCGACTGGATAAACAATATTCTTGGCAACAGTATCGTGTTAATATATAATTAGGATCATTAAAATGATCACACACACACACACACACACACACACACACACACACACACACACACACACAGAGTTAACATTAACATGTTCAAAACCACAGCATTCTACAATAGTTTGGTTTCCCCACTGCTATAGAATAGGCCTATGGATAAAACATGTTTGTTTGTTTCTTTAAAAAGATAAAAGGTATTATCAACCTGATGGTTGTAAGAGACATGATAAAAAAGAAATAGGTTCTTACCGATAAGCAATGTTGAACACAGGGCTACTTGAAGCATTTTATAGGCCATGATCCTGTTTTTGAAAAAAAAAAGAGATTTATTAACTGGAACAAAGCTTTAGGATTTGTCAGGTACTTTTCAGAAGTATAAAGCATTTGTTGGATACCTAGAAGCCCCGTGAGCTGAGACACAAGTCAGAGAGAGGCCTTTGCCTGAGGTGGCTTTTTAATATACCTCTTGCCTTTTTACCCTTTGGACTTTTTGAACTGACTTTTTACAGGCTGTTCTTATATGGGTCATTTATTTATTTACTAATTTTACCATCTACATAGATTAATATAATGTTAAAAAAAAGGTGGGAAAACTGGATTACTCATGTATTGCTGGTGGAAATGTAAAATTGTCTAGTCACTTTGTAAAACAGTTTGGTAGTTTCTTAAAAATTCAAGCTTGCAATTACTGTTCAACCCAGAATTTGCACTACTGGCATTTGTTTCAGAGAAATAAAAACTTACGTTCACAAAAAAATCTATATGAGAACGTTCATAACAGCTTTATTAGCAATAGGCAAAGACTAGAAACAAGCCAGATAGGATTCAACAACTGAATGTTAAAACGTGATGTAGCTATGCCATGGATTACTACCAGCAGCAATAATAATATCTATTAAAAATAATAGTTATTGGCTGGGTGTGGTGGCTCACGCCTGTAATCCCAATACTTTGGGAAGCTGAGGCAGGTGGATCAGGAGTTGGAGACCAGCCTGGCCAACACGCTGAAACCTTGTCTCCATTAAAAATACAAAAATTAGTTGGGCATGGTGGCATGTGCCTGTAATCCTAGCTACTTGGGAAGCTGAGGCAGGAGAATCTCTTGAATCTGGGAGGTGAAGGTTTCAGTGAACTGAGATCATGTCACTGCACTGCCCAGCCTGGGTGACAGAGTGAGACCCAGTCTCCAAAAAAAAAAAATTATTATTATTAGAAAAACAAATGACCTCTAAGTTCAATTTTGACAGAAACTACTGAGCTACTGAGTCAATCTGGCAGCAAATCACCTGACCTCTGGTACCTGCCTTGATCTGCCTTCAAAACACGACTTTGAGCTACCGTTTGCCCTAAAGATTAATTCTTGTTCCCAAAGTTTTTTGAGGTCTTCACATAATGGTACTATGTAAGTTTTGTGCTTCTAAAAAAATTTTTAGAATTTTCTTAATAACTATTAATACAAATATTATTATTGATTTTTATCAATAATTTATAAAATTGGATGAATCTCAAGGGAATTATGATGAGTGAAAACAGCAAATTCCAAATGGTTACATATTGTATAATTCCACTTATATATTTCCTTGAAAATGATGAACTTACAGAAATTAAGAATAGATTAGTGGTTGCCAAAATAGATGAGTAGATGAAAAGGGATATGGGTGTTGCTTATAAAAGGGCCATATGAGGAATCAATGTGGTGATGAAATTGTTCTTTATCTTAACTGTGGTGGTGGATATGTGAACATACACATGATAAAATTAAATGGAACTAAATACACATAGCGCACACAGTCATCTCTCAGTATCTGCAGGAAATTGATTCCAGGACCCTCAGAATTCTAAGATTCGCTGATGCTTAAGTCTCTGATATAAAAAGATGTAGTAATTTCATATAAGCTATGTACATCTTCCTGTATACTTCAACTCATCTCCAGACTATTTATAGTAACAAATACAATGCATACACTATATAAATAGTTGTACTGCTTTGATTTTTAAATTTTATTTTTTTATTATTCTATTGTTATTTTGTATTGGTTTTCTTTCCCCAAATATTTGGGATTCACAGGTGGTTGAATCAGTGGATGTGAACCTGAGGATATGAAGGGATGACTGTACGTCTAAAAGTGGGGAAGTCTGCATGAAACAAGTAGATTTTATCAATGTCAATATTTTTATTGTAATATTGTACTATAGTTTTGCAACATGTTACCTTTGGGAGAAACTTGGTAAAGGACACACATGATCTCTCTGTATTATTTCTTTTTTTTTTTTTTAGAAAAAGAGAGAAAAGGAGAAAGAAAGAAACAGCAAAAGAAAGAAAAAATGAAAGAGAAAGAAAGAGGAAGAGATTTTAGAAAAAGAGAGAAAAGGAGAAAGAAAGAAACAGCAAAAGAAAGAAA
>CAUYQU010061129.1:2500-51171 GCA_963574635.1 Cheracebus regulus | reverse complement strand
TTGTAACATTTAATAAACTTTGTTTAAACAACAGTAAACCAAAAACAGGATTTTGCAATAAAAAGTATTTTTATAGAAACCAAACAAAGACTAACATAAGTTGTGCCCAGCCATTAGGAAGGCAAAGAAACTGCTTTTCTTGACAGCCCTAGAAAGCTTTAAATTAATGTCCAAGACAAGAGTCCTGTCACAGAACAGAGAGACACGTTCCAGCCCCTACTTGTTTATATCTTCCTGGGGCCATAACTGCACCCCCACCCTATCCTCCTCCACCCTACCCCCACACTAGCTGTCTTCTAGAAACGAAAGACAGTCCAGTTTAACCCTTTTCTTTACCACGGGGCCTTTTAGCTGCCAGCAGATGTATTAATTGCATTATGAACCACAGGTTGCTGCTGTGCTAAACAAAGTAAAAGTTAATAAGGAAATAATAATGATATTCATGTAGTCAGCACATACCAGGCTCTGTGATAAGCACATAGAGACGTTTCCTCAACACTTCTTGCAACAACCCAGATGAGGAGAGGGAACTGTGACAGAGAAGATAATTGGTCAATTACCATTACACAACTAGTAAGTGACAAGGTGAAGAGCAGATGTGCTTCCCCATAAAATCTAAGTTTTAACTATAGCTAAAGCCTATAAATTAAATTCATACATAACATCTCTATAAGTGTATTTAAATTAAAAGTAATGCATTATTTTTTATAAATCCATTTATAAATAAATTACCTATAAATTGATTAATTTTATAAAATGTTATTTATTTAAAGGTGATCTTTTTATTTTTTTCTTGCTCTTGTGGCCCAGGCTGGAGTGCAATGTCGCAATCTCGGCTCACCACAACCTTCGTCTCCCAGGTCCAAGCGATTCTCCTGCCTCAGCCTCCCGAGTAGCTGAGATTACAGGCACCCACCCCCACGCCAGGCTAATTTTTATATTTTTAGTAGAGACCATGTTGGTCTCTACTACATGGAGTTTCACCATGTTGGTCAGTCCGGTCTGGAACTCTTGACCTCGTAATCCGCCCACCTCAGCCTCCCAAAGTGCTGGTATAACAGGCATGAGCCACCGTGCCCAGACCAAGGTAATCCTTAAAGCTTGTATTGTTTTAAATTAAATATTACGAGGAGCAAGTGTGCTTATGGCTAATCTTAATGCTTACAACAAAAATATAACCAATCAACTTTGTCAAATCAGTTGTATATTTCACATCTATAATATAATATAGATCAGTAAAATTGGATCATTGATTTATTTACTCAACAAATTTTTTGGAATCCTCTCCTGTGTGCCAGCCACTAAGAATACAATGTTGAACAAAATACTCAATTATCTGACCTCTTAGATTACTGGCAAATGAGAGAGACAAACACTGAAAACAGAAACATACAAATATTGTATGATTTCTCTCTCTCTCTCTTTTTTTTTTTCTTTTTTGTACTTGCTCCCTGTTTCTTCTTCTGCTGCTACTGCTAAAAAATAATCAAGTTAAGTTCTTAAGGGCTAGGGGAAAAGGAAAGAAAGCAACGAGATGAAAAAGAACTATCTCCCCATTCTGAAGTCCAAATGCACTGCTATGAGGCAAAAATGAAAACTACAGAAACAGGCGGGGTGCGGTGGCCCACGCCTGTAATTCCAACACCTTGGGAAGCTGAGGCGGGCGGATCACTCCAGGTCAGGAGTTCAAGACCAGCCTGGCCAACATGGAAACCCCGTGTCTACTAAAAATACCAAAACTCAGCCTGTAGTCCCAGATACTCGGGAGGCTGAGGCAGGAGAATCACTTAAACTCGGGAGGTGGAGGTTGTAGTGCCCCGACAACGCGCCACTGAATTCCACCCTGATCTAAAAATTTAGACGCAAAATAAAAAAAAAAAAAAAAAAAACCTGTAGAAACAAAGGCAATTTTCAATAGAAAATAAGAAAAGTGTGTTTTCTATTAAACAGCATGTTGTACCGGAACAAAAGTGGTCTAAAAAAATAAAAATAAATAAACAGCATGTTGTACTGGAACAAGAGTGGTCTTAAAAATAAACAGCATGTTGTAATGTACTGTGTATGAAAACATTTTTTTTTTTGGCCTTCAAATGTACATTTTAAAAAAAACACACACACAGATGGTAAAAAAGAATACTTTCCTAAGTAGTCACACAGACATTTGTTTTCCAAAATAGACCAACCTAATTAATTCAGAATAATCTTTTCTTCAGAAATGTTTGAGTCATCAAACTTAGATAACTGTAAATCTGAAGTTATAGCTGTTGAGACTAGGACATTAACCCATGCTGACTAATGATTAATAAAAGTTAATGTCAACAACAAGTATCGACGGACAATTTGTGTCCATCCCCGACCCCTACTTTCCCTGACCGCCAAGCCCGCGGTGGGGGAGTGGGGGGTGACACAAGCTCTCTCTCTCTCTCTCTCTCTCTCTCTCACTCTCTCTCTCTGCACCCGCTGCGGAGAGGCGGGAATTCCTCGGTCCTGAGAGACGCGTGGCCCCGCCCCCGCAGCGTCACGCCGACCCGACGGCCGCAACGTCTCTATGGAAACAAGCCTGCGTCCACGCAGCCGAGAGTACGATGGCTGCTGGAGAACTCGGTGACTTGGGCGGCTACTGCTTCAGGTTTCTGCCTCAGAAAACCTTCCAGTATCTGAGCTCTCAGGAGATCACCAGCCGGCTCCGCCAGTGGTGAGGATTCGAGGCTCAGGGCGGGAAGAGCCCCTTAGTCTTCGCGGCTGTGGAGACGCGGGCCGGGCGTCGAGCGGGCCCGCGCAGGTCGGCGCCATTCTGAGTGGACACGGAGGCTTCCTGAGTGAACCCTGAGCCACGGGGCAGGGCGGATGCTGCGGGTGGGATTGGTTAATGGTGCGCCCTAAGAGGGCGCCAGCACCCAGATGACTTCTTTTTCCTCCTCTGCCCCAGGTCCATGCTGGGCAGAATCAAGGCGCAGGCGTTCGGCTTTGACCAGACATTTCAGGCCTATCGGAAGGATGATTTCGTTATGGTTAGTATGGGGGTCGGAGAGAGTTCCTTGGGTCTCTGCCGATTTTTAAACTCCCCCTCGCCCCACGTTGGCATGGATTCTTGTGAACACGCCATTCCTTAGTGACGTCGTTTTCTTCGCGTTCGGGAGTAATGAAAGGTGCAAATGATTTTTTAAAGAAACTTACACATTTCGAATCACCGATTATAATTTTTTTTTATTTTGTTCATTCTCTCTTTTCAGTGTCTTGTATCTTGCCTCAGAGAACTTTGCAGTTCTGGAAAATCGCACTCTCTCGAGATTAGTTTCTCTCTTTTTTATTTTTGTTTCATCTTACTTTATTTTTTGAAATAGGGTTTTTCTTTTTTGGGGGGATGGGGGCGAAACAGGGTCTTTCTTTCTCTGTCACCCAGGCTGAGTGAAGTGCAGTGGCACCATCTCAGCTCACTTCAGCCTCGACCTCCCGGGTCCAAGCGATCTTCCCACCTCAGCTTCCTGAGTACACAGGACTACAGGTGCAGGCCACCATGCCCAGCTAATTAAAAAAATTTTTTTTCAAGGTGGGGTCTCATGATGTTGCCCAGGCTAGTCTTGAATCCCTGGGCTCAAGCATTTCGCTCACCTCGGCCTCCCAAACTGCTGGGATTATAGGTGTGAGCCACCACCCTAGCCTCTCTTTTTAAATAGGCACACCTCATTTTAAAATATCTTTATATATTATCACACAGCTTTATCACTGTTTACTAGCTCCAAATTACTTTTGGTTTTTTCTCAAAATCACACCCACTCTGAGAACTGGGCTTCAAGCTCTACCAGCAGTTCCAAATGAGGAATTCCCCCCAAAAAGTTTTAAGCAGTAGCATAGTGGCTTGAATAAGTCTTTTGACTGCTAGAGATGACTTTTTTTTTTTTAGACAGAGTCTTGCTTTGTTGCCTGGGCTAGAGTTCAGTTGTGCTATCTCGGCTCACTGCAACCTGGCGCCTCCTGGGTTCAAGTGATTCTCCTTCCTCAGCCTCCTGAGTAGCTGGGACTATAGGCTTGCACCACCATGCCCAGCTAATTTTTGTATTTTTAGTACAGACGGAGTTTCACCACGTTGGTCAGGCTGGTCTTGAACTCCTGACCTTGTGATCTGCCCACCTTGGCCTCCCAAAGTGCTGGGATTACAGGTGTGAGCCACCTCGCCTGGCTGAGGTGACTGTTTTGAGAGAGGTAAAACTCACTTGAAAGTTTTTTTGGTGTATTTGTTAAAATTTAGTTCATTATTTTCAATCCTTTTTTTTTTTATCCTCAAATGGAAAATACTGTTACAGTTTGTGAAATTATGTTCATTCTCTGCCATTCATGTCCTTCATGCATTGACTATAGTTTATAGTTTGACAGAACAAACACTTACTGAGGGCCTATCATGTACTAGGAATTCCTTCCAGTGCTGGGGATACAAGGAGGAACAAGACAAGAGCCCAGCTTTCAAAGATTGTTCAGGCCTTGGCAAGACTACAATAAATGGGGAAAAAAAAATCTGATTATTTCATATAGCGATAAGGGCATTAAAGAAAATAAGAGGGAATGAGAAAGGAGAACATGAGATAGAATTGTGTCATAGTTCTGGAGGCGAGAAGTCTTAAATCAAGGTGTTGGCAGGGCCATCATTCCTCTGAAATCTGTAGGGGAGAATCCATCCTTGCCTCTTCTGGGCTTCTGGCAGTTGCCAGCCACCCTTGGCATCCTTTGGCTTGCAGCTGTGGGACTTTCTTCTCTGCCTGTCAGTCCCATAGCCTTTTCCCTTCATGTGTCTGCATCTCTTTTCTTCTTATAGAGAGACATCAGTCATACTGAATTAAGGGTCCAGCATAACCTAATCTTAATTACATCAGCAACAACCCTAATTCCAACTAAGGTCACTTTCTGACATTTCAGGAAGGATGTAAATGTTGCAGGGACACAACCCGTAAGAGAGAGTAAATTGGTTAAATGTCTATCTCCCTTTCCCTAAGATAGTGTTATAGTGCCATTATATTATAATGCTACCGCTAATGACATAAATAACATTTCTCAAATAGTCATGGTTAGATTATTATGTAGTTTTTTATATTTTTTATTTATACCAGTACTGGCGTGCATGCTCGCTCGCACTCTCTCTCTCTCTCTCTCTCTCTGTCTCTCTTTACACACACACACACAATGTATGTGCATATATATATTTTTTTCTTTTTTTTTGAGACAGTTCAAGCGATTCTCCTGCCTCAGCTTCCGAAATAACTGGGATTACAGGCGCCTGCCACCATGCCCAGCTAATTTTTATATTTGTAGTAGAGACAGGGTTTCACCATGCTAGCCAGGCTGGTCTCAAACTCCCGACCTCAGACAATCCACCCGCCTTGGCCTTCCAAAGTGCTGGGATTACGGGCATGAGTCACTGTGCCTGGCCCAATTTTTTTTAAAAGACCAGGATTTGAGGTCACTGAATTTTACAGTACTGTAAAAAGTTTAATATAATTCATTTATTCAGTAAATATTTGTTGAATATTTACTGTGTCCCTCTAGAGAGTATTAAAAAGATGAAGAGACCTGATCCTAGCTTGCACAGCATGTATAGTTTGGGTAGCTAGAAATGTTACCAAAAAAGAAAAAAAAAGTCTGAGCCAGGGCACGGTGGCTCACAACTGTAATCTCAGCGCTTTGGGAGGCTGAGGCAGAAGGATCACTTGAGCTCAGGAGTTTGAGACCAGCCTGGGCAACATTGTGAGACCTTGTCTCTATTTTTTAAAAAAATTTTAATTAGCTGGGCATGGTGGCACACACCTGTAGTCCTAGCTAGTTGGGGGGCTGAGGTAGAAGGATTACTTGAGCTGTGATCACGCCACTGTGCTCTAGCCTGGGTAACAAAGTGAGAGACCCTGTCTCAAAAAAATAAAATTCTATATTACTTTACAAAGTATTTTTCCATAGCAGTAGTGACTCCAGTGTGTGCAGATTCAGCTATCAGCCCCCCCCCCTTTTTTTTTTAGAGACAGAGTCTCACTCTGTTGCCAGGCTGGAGTGCAGTGGCACGATCTTGGCTCACTGCAACCTCTGCCTCTTAGGTTCAAGCAATTCGCCTGCCTCAGCCTCTCAAATAGCTGGGACTATAGGCATGAGCCACCATGCCCAGCCAATTTTTGTATTTTTAGTAGAGACGGGGTTTCACCATGTTGGCCAGGATGTTCTCCATCCCTTGACCTCATGATCCGCCCACCTCAGCCTCCCAAAGTGCTGAGATTACAGGCATGAGCCACTGCACCCGGCCTCAGCACTTTTTATATTACATTTATCGTTAATCTTTACAACAATCTGGTAAGTTTGTTGTTCTGACTCCCATTTTATAGCTTAAAATTCAGAAAGGTTAAGTAATGTATGCAAAAACATCCAGCAAAGGGCAAAACCCAGGCGTTTTGACCAGATACCATGCTGTTTCTACTCCAAAACTCATAACTGAACAGAGGTTATTTAAACTAGAATTCCACATTTTGAATTTTCCCTTTCAATTTGAAAACAAATTATGTTCTAGATACGTATTTGTGAGATGATAAATGCATGGAAGGAAACATTTATCTGGCAAACATTTCTTTAGTTCCTAGGTCTATATAGAGAAATAGACACAGTTACAGTGAGGGAAATAAGAAAAATTGTATTGCAGAGGGAGAAGTGATATAATACATACCAGAGGCATAAGGTACTTTGGTGGCACAAAAGAGAAATGATCATTTTTGACTGAGGTGGTCAGAAGAACACTTACTAAATACAAGACACTTGAGGTGGGGCCTGAAAGATGAGTTAGGAATTTGTCAGGTAGATGAAGTGGCAGGATAATGCTGGAGAGATGTGTGGGGTAATATTTTAGAAGACCTTTTGTGCTATGCAGAAAAATTTGGGCTTTATCTAGCTAACAAGGAGAAGGTTTTAAGCAAGACTAAATTTTAAAATATTGAGTTCACCTTGGCAGAAGTGTGGAGAGTGGGTTGTTAGGATTGAGTCAGGAAGTAGTGACACCATATTGGAAACTGTTGTCCTCTAGACAGTTATATAATGATGTCGAGTATGGTATGGCCCAGAGAGATTTAGGAGAAAGGCTTAAGGAATGGTAAGATACTGAGAGTAAAGGAGAGGGGCACATTTAGGATGACTCCCAAGTTTCTGGCTTGGTTGACTGGGGTCACTGATGATGCCTTTAAATGTGCAGAAAACACAGAAGAATGACAAGGAAAATGAGTTCAGTTTTAGGTATGCTGAATTTGAGGTATGTACAAGTGGCAGTATTCTAGATAGTTGAATATAACGTTTAACTTTGAATCTCGGGAGAGAGCTCTGGGCTCAATATATAGTGTTGATATCTTTACCCTGGGACTAGGGATGATAAGGAGAATTTTCCACATAAACAACTGCAAGGAAGCGCCTTAATTTACAGAGCTTTCCTGGAAGCCTGCACAACACTTCTGCTTATATCTCTTAGGCATGTGACCAGAATTAATTTAGGCCTCCCACATACCAGGGAGGCTGGAAATGCAGACTAAGCTGAGCATATTGCTGTCCCAAATAAAACTGGGATTCCTTAAGGAGGAAAGAACTTATACTGGATCAGAAGCCATCAGTCTGTCAGATAGATGATATAGTTAAATATATACTTAAATAATTTAGAAATATTGAGTCCAGTATGCATTCCAGATGTAAAAATTAAATTAATAAAAAAATTAAAAATAGAAAAACATCTTTTTTCCACTTTCACTTTATTTTTTGTTTAATTTTAATAGAGATGGGGTCTCACTCTATTGCCCAGGCTGGTCTCAAACTCCCAGACTCAAGAAATTCTCCTGCCTCAGCCTCCCAAAGTGCTGGGATTATAGGTGTGAGCCATCACATCCAGCCCACTTTTACATTTTATGATATAAGTTTATTTAAAGTTTTTGCATGCGTTTCGACATCAGTATCTTTGCTATTACTTTAACTAATTTGGGAATCATCTTATGTTTTTTCAAAGCATAATCAGCCTTCCTAAAGTTGAGATATGGAAAATCTCTTCTAATGCCTTACTGGAAATTCCATAACAAGCCAGAAATGCCATTTGTGTATTAGGACATTTTTAAAAATTTTACTTACTAGACATATAATTGTAATCTCAATAATGTAACTTGCATTGCTTTATTTAAGGATCCTTTATAAAGACTTTCCTTTGATTCTAGGTCAATTCAGTGCAGGCCAGTTGATCTTCAGCTCCATTTATAATAACATCTAACCTGTAACTTAGGTTAATAACCCCCAGGAATAATTGCTACATCTGAATTAAATTTTCTTCAGAATATTCTTTCAGAAGGCCTAAAATGCATTCAAAACCAATATTGAGGTTAATTCCAGTTTATGTATCTTTTTCTAAATGTACCATTGTACAAATTAAAATACTTGCATGAATATTCTTTAATTTGAAAGACCAGAAAGTCATAAGGCAACTTGCTTTTTGTCTAGAAATAACTTGGGGAAAATTTATCTTTTTATGATTGAGCGTATTTGGTATCTTTTTGAAAAAATGTGTTTACCTTTAATTCTTCACCACTAGAATGTAATTTTTCACCACTAGAACAAGGACTGTGTCTTGCATAATAGAGACATTTGTAAATAATCCTCAGTTCACATCTCTTCTTTCTCTTTCTCTAATATTAAATAGCATTTATTAAGTGGTTTTTTTTAATGAAGATAAATCCGAGGAGTCATCCATCTTCAATTCTCTATTTGTTTCTTCCTCCTAAATAACGTTAAATCCGTCTACTTCTCTGCCTCCCCACTTGTTATCTCCTTGACTGATGGGAATGTCAGCTCTTCAATGATTACAACAGTATCCTTCCTCTTAACCAGTCTTTTTCCAGCCCTTCAATTCATTCTCCACACTGCAGCCAGAGTGAACTTTAAAAAAGTAGCTAGGCGTGGTAGCTCACACCTGTAATCCCAGCACTTTGGGAAGCCGAGGCAGGCGGATCACCTGAGGTCGGGAGTTAAGAGACCAGCCTTACCAACATGGAGAAACCCTGTCTCAACTAAAAATACAAAATTAGCCAGGCGTTGTGGGCGCGCGCCTGTAATCCCAGCTACTCAGGAGACTGAGGCAGAAGAATCGCTTGAGTCTTTGAGGCAGAGGTTGCGGTGAGCCAAGATCGCGCCGTTGCACTCCAGCCTGGGCAACAAGCAAAACTCCATCTCAAAAAAAAAAAAAAAACTTTAAGTGTCGCTGGTGCAGTGGCTCATGCCTGTAATCCCAGCTGTTTGGGAAGCCAAGGCAAGAGAATCACTTGAAGCCAGTAATTGAGAGTAGCTTGGGCAACAAAGTGAGACTCTGTATTGTAAAATTATAAAAGAGAAAAGAAAACTTCAGTGTCTTCCCATTGCCCTTAGATCAAAATACTGATCAAGATCTAGATCAATTTTAGATCAAGATTAAAATTCTTCACTTGCCGGGCATGGTGGCTCATGCCTGTAATCCCAGCACTTTGGGAAGCCAAGGCGGGCGGATCACGAGGTCAGGAGTTCGAAACCAGCCTGACCAAAAGGGTGAAACCCCGTTTCTACTAAAGATACAAAAATTAGCCAGGCATGGTGGCACATGCCTGCAATCTTAGCTATTCTGGAGACTGAGGCAGAAGAATCGCTTGAACTGGGAGGCAGAGGTTGCAGTGAGCTGAGATCATGCCACTGCACTCCAGCCTGGGCAGCAGATTGAGACTCTGTCTCAAAAAAAAAAAAAAAAAATTTCTCCCTTAAAAAATGGCAATTCCAGTGGCATACTGGAATCAGTTTAGGAGAGCCTGATTGCTAGTTTTTCAGGAACCTTTGTTTACTGGTTATTAAACTGTTGGCAACTTGAAATCCATCATGGAAACAGGCAAATGCTACAATCAGGGCTTTTTGAGGGAGGAAGGATGGCCAATGGTTAAACATTTACCAGTATACCTCTTTGCCCAGCTAACTCCTACTCAACTTTCTGATCTAAACCTAAATGTTCTTTTTTTAAAGTGGTAAAAAATTTTTATTAAATCTCAATCCTTAAATTCTTAAGTACTTTTTTTTATTATTGTACTTTAATAATTTCAATTTAAAAAGTACTTAAGAATTTAAGGATTGAGATTTACTCATAAGTGGGTGTTGAACAATGAGAACACATGGACACAGGGAGGGGAACTTCACACACTAGGGCCTGCCGGTGGGTGGAGGGGTCAGGAGAGGGAAAGCAGGGGGTAGGAGGATTGAGGAGGGATAACATTAGGAGAAATACCTAAGTAGACAACAGAGAGATGGATGCAGCAAACCACCATGGAATGTGTATACCTATATAACAATCCTGCACAATCTGCACATGTACCCAGAACTTAAATGTTCTTTCTATATTAACATTTCTTCCCAATAGCATTAGATTGTATCTGCCCATTATGTACTTTTTTGTAGTATTGGTGGCATGTTACACTTGAACTTTTTTATAGTATTGGTGGCATGTTACTGTTTCCTCTCTTACTATCTGCCTGCCCCTGAGGGCAGGCACTGTCCATTGGATTTTAGTATTATGAAGTCAAGGGTACTGTTCTTTAAGTGATAGGAGCAGAAGCCAGATAGAGAGAAATGAGAGGTAGATAAGAGAAGTGAGGCCCAGCTCAGTGGCTCACACCTGTAATCCCCACACTTTGGGAGGCTGAGATGGGTAGATCACCTCCATCTCAGGAGGTCAGGAGTTTGAGACCGGTCTGGCCAACATGGCAAAACCCTGTCTCTACTAAAAATACAAAAATTAGCTGGGCATGGTGGCATGCTCCTGTAGTCCTAGCTAATCTGGAGGCTGAGGCAGGAGAATCAATTGAACCCAGGAGGTGGAGGCTGAAGTGAGCCAAGATCGCACCATTGCATTTCAACCTGGATGACAGAGTGAGACCCTGTCTCCAAAACTAAAAAAAGAGAGAAGTGAGACAGTTTAGATTCCTCTCTCAAGAAGATATTTAGGAAAAGTGAGTGATCACTTGAAGAGAATGTTGAAAAAATGAAAATATTTATAGTAACAATTTAAACAACAAAGAATAATTCATAGAAAAGGTCAGTCTTACCCCAATCTACTTCTATGCCCTACCCTCTCCACCCTCCTCTTACCAGGAGTCTGTAACCACCACTTCTGAAGCGAATAGTTTGATACTTATTCTTACAAACTTTCTTTATGTTCATGTAAATGTATAGAGGTTTTATTTTGTTTTATCATATGCATTATGTTTGTTTTTTTTTTTTCTTGAGACGTGGCCTCTGTCACCCAGGCTGGAGTGCAATGGTGTGATCTCAGCTCACTGCAACCTCTGCTCCCCTGAGCTTTAGCAATCCTCCCTGCTCAGCCTCCTGAGTAGCTGGGCCACAGGTGCATACTACCACACCCAGCTAATTTTTTGTATTTTTAGTAGAGATGGGATTTTACCATGTTGCTCAGGCTGGTCTCAAATTCCTGAGCTCAAGTGAGCTGCCTCAGCCTCCCAAAGTGCTGGGACTACAGGCATGAGGCACTGTGCCAGGCCATATTACTCTTAAATTTCCCTTCTTTAACTGAAAGTATTTATGGTTTTTCCTCAAAATCAAGGCATAATCCTTTCAGGGGATGTTTATTTAGTGAGTGGTATATGTTAGGCCCTATTCTAAGTCCTAGGACATAGCAGTGAATAAGAAAAACAGGACCCTTACTCTTAGGGAGCTTACATTCTATTCTTACACTTTCTTTCCAATAGCTGCATTCTGTCTGATATAGATATACTATATTTTATTCAACTATTTTTCTACTGATAGACATTGAAATTGTTTCCAAGTTTTGACACTACAAACAGTACTATATTAAAACAAAAAAACTCCTTATACCTAAATCATACCAACTGGTGGTTTCAGATCCCAAAAGTAGAGTCTGTTGCATGTTTTTATTGTTCAAAGTAATAGCAAATTGCTTTCCCAAAGGGTTATAAAGATTCACACTCTGCCAGCAGCTTGTGAAAGTGCATATCTTCTGGTGCTGTCAGCAAAAGTTACCAGTCTTTTTAAATCTTGGCAATGTAATGGATAAAAGTGGTCTCTTCTGGGTTTTATTTTCATTTATTTCACGGCTCTTGAAATTAAGCATCTTTTCGTGAAGTTTATTGGCTATTTGTAGATTTTTTTGTTTGGTTGGTTGGTCGGTTGTTTTTGTTTGGTTTTGAAATAGTTTAACTCTGTTGCCCAGGCTGCAGTGCAGTGACACAATCTCAGCTCACTACAACCTCTACCTCCCAGGTTCAAGCAATTTTCATGCCTCAGCCTCCCCGGTGGCTGGAATTACAAGAGTGTAATTCCATGTCCAGCTAATTTTTGTATTTTTCAGTACAGATGGGGTTTTGTCATGTTAGCCAGGCTGATCTTGAACTCCTGGCCTCAAGTGATCCAGCCGCCTTGGCCTCCCAAAGTTCTGGGATTACAGGCCTGAACCACTATACCTGGCCCTATTTTTATGTATATGCCTATTTCTATCCTCAGTGACATGTGCCACCCTCAACCTTGTGATGATGTCAGCACATTACCCTCCTGACATGAATATATATATATATATATAAAATAAAAAAGAGCTTTAGTTCCAAGCACCAGCAGCTGACTCAAGCTGAAAAGGCAGAAGAAAATTTATCAGTTTTTCTTCCATTGAGTTTTTTTTTTAACCACTAGGGATGTCAGTTTCTCCCTCCTTTTTAACATATGTGTTGCAGATATTTTCTCTCAGTCTATTATTTTTCTTTTATTTACTGCTCTTCGTGGGCATTATGTTTTCTGGCTATCTAGCACCTTGTGAACACCACTGCAATTTGGAGGTAACTTCCACCCTTTACTTTTGGGAAGTCCAAGTGAAACCTCCAAAATGCAAAGAGCTTTTTTGCATCCAGAGTGTAAGTGTGGGACCTAGGTTTACAAACAGACTCATCAGTGCGAGAATTTTGAAGTGAGCAGCTTAAGGAAGGAGGTACATACAGAATTCATTTCACTGGCAAAAGTAGTGGCAGAGACCACTTTCAGGCCAGGCAGACCTGGCACAGCAATGGCCTTGGTTAGAAAGGAGTGATGGTGATGTCTATGACCATACCACCCTGAATGTTGGAAGCTAACCAGGATTGGGGCTGGTTAGTACTTGATGTTTATGGCCATACCACCCTGAAAGTGCCTGATACTGAAAGCTAAGTACGGTTGGGCCTGATTAGTACTTGGATGGGAGAAAGGGTGGTAGTGGCTTCCTCTAGTGCTTGATGGGGCTGCAAGGGTGACAGTTTTCTTATAAGGGCAGTTCTGCATTTGATTTTGGATCATTTCTGGGTCCAGTCTTCACCCTGATGCCCTCCCCTTCTGGAATATTTTGTGGACTCCCTGAGATGCTTCTAATAAATTTTCTTCTACCTTTTCAGCTTAAGTCAGCTGCTGGTACCTAGAACTAAAGTTTTTTGGTTTTTTTTGTTTTTTTTTTTTTTAGACGGAGTCTCGCCCTGTTGCCCAGGCTGGAGTGCAGTGGCGCAATCTTGGCTCACTGCAACCTTCATCTCCTGGGTTAAAGCGATTCTCCTCTCAGCCTCCTGAGTAGCTGGAATCACAGGCATGCGCGACTACGCCTGGCTAATTTTTTGTATTTTTAGTAGAGATGGGGTTTTACCATGTTGGTCACACTGGTTTTGAACTCCTGACCTCAGGTGATCCACCTGCCTCGGGCTCCCAAAGTGCTGCGATTACAGGCATGAGCCACTGCACCCAGCTCCTCTTTTTTATGTATTTTTTTCTTTTTTTATGTCAGACTGACAATGTGCCAACATCATAACAGGGTTTGAGGGTGGCATATCTCACACATGCCTATGAACACCCAGTCATCATGCTCATAAACTACAAAAGGATCTGGAACTAAAACTCTTAACTGCTTTGTTGTCCTTTGTCATGCATTAAATTTTTCATTTTTAGGAAGTTAGGTTCTTCACTTTTTTACATGCCTCTTAGAAAGAATTAAATTGATGGTTACTTTTGGATTTAGGTCTAGTATGTGAGTTTTTACTAAGGCAATTCAGTAAGTAAGACTGAAGAAAAAGTTGTCAAACATTATATAACCTCCTAATGTTTACTGTATATCATTATTTTCTAAATTAGGTTCCAAAGGCATCTGTACTTGGGCACACAATGTTCATACTGTTCCAACTTGAATGTAATAAAACTTATTTATAAACTATTTATTACTTAGACATTTCAGCAATTAAAACTGTCCTTTCTATTTGAATTAAATGAGATTAGTTATTTTATGTTAATTTTTACTATCATTTATAATAAAATATCTAACTTGTTCCCCTCAAATTTGTATTTTAGGCTTTTTTCAAAGACCCAAATGTTATTCCCAATTTGAAGTTACTTTCAGATTCTTCTGGACAATGGATTACATTAGGTAAATAAATTTTTCATCTTTTCAGGTAACTATTTTACTATTATAACAAAATTTTGCCTCAGGAATTTTCATTATTAAAATATAAATTGTGAATGACTCCTTTGTTTTATACATCAAGATCAAGTATGACCAGCTGTGCCAGACCTTCCCTGCATCTCATTCCTGGGAGTCTACTGCTACTATCCTGGCTTAACACATAAAAGCAATTTTTCTCTCTTTTTGTTCACATAAAAGTATTTATTGTGTATTTTCAATGTACTCTCCTAGATGTAGGGAACATTAAGGTAAATAAGAATACCTGTACTAAAGGAACTTGATATGTTAAAGAGTGTGTGTGTGTGTCTTTGTGTGTCTGTGTGTGTACTAATGTGTTGAAGGTGCTACCATAGGAGTATAGCCAAGGGGTGGGTGTGGTGGCTCACGCCTGTAATCCCAGCATTTTAGGAGACTGAAGCAGGCAGATCACTTGAGTACAGGAGTTAAAGACCAGCCTGGCCAACATGGAGAAAGCCTGTTTCTACTAAAAATATAAAAGCCAGGCATGGTGGTGAGCGTCTATAATCCCAGCTACTTGGTAGCTGAAAAAGGAGAATCAATTGAACCTGGGAGGTGGAGGGTTGCCATGAGCTGAGATTGTGCCACTGCCCTCCAGCCTGGGTGACAGAGCAAGACTGTCTCAAAAAATAAAAAAAAATTAAAACGTGTGAGCAAGAGGAGGACAGTGGTCTCTTCTGCCCCGAGAGAAAAGATCACATAAGATCTCAATTGGGATGGGTCCATGGATTTCTCACAGAATCAGCCAACCACAGGACTTTTTTTTTTTTTTGAGACAGGGTATCACTCTGTTACCCAGGCTGGAGTGCAATGGTGCTTCCTGGGTTCAAGCAATTTTCATACCTCAGCCTCTCCAGTAGCTGGGATTAAAGGCATGGGCCACCACACCTAATTTTTGTTTTTTTGTTTGTTTGTTTGTTTTGAGACAGAGTCTCACTATCTCCCAGGCTGGAGTGCAGTGTTGTGATCTCAGCTCACTGCAACCTTCGTCTCCCGAGTTCAAGAGATTCTCCTGCCTTAGCCTCCGAGGTAGCCACCGCACCCAGTTAATTTTTGTATTTTTAGTAGAGATGGGGTTTTGCCATATTGGCCAGACTGGTCTTGAACTCCTGACCTCAGGTAAATCCACCAGTCTCAGCCTCCGAAAGTGCTAGGATTACAGGCATAAACCATCACGCTCAGCCTAATTTTTTTTTTTTTCAGTAGTGAAATGGAGACTAGCCAGGCTAGTCTCAAACTCCTGGCCTCAAGGATCTGTCCATGGCAGCCGACCTCCCCAAGGTGCTGGGATTACAAGCGTGGAATAACCTGCCCACTCCTGGCCCCACAGAACATTTTTTTTAAGATGAAGTCTCGCTCTGTTTCCCAGGCTAGAGTGCAGTGGCACAATTTTGGCTCACTGCAACCTCCGCCTCCTGGGTTCAAGTGACTCTCCTGACTCAGCCTTCCAAGTAACTGGGATACAAGTGTCCACCACCACATCTAGCTAATTTTTTGTATTTTTAGTAGAGACAGGGTTTTACTATGTTGGGCAGGCTGGTCTTGAATTCCTGACCTCAGGTAATCCGCCCACCTCAGGCCTCCCAAAGTGCTAGGATTACAGGTTTGAGCCACCACACCTGGCCCCTACAGGACATTTTTAATAATAAAATATTAAATCATGGAGGAGAGAATCTTAAATTCTCAAAAGCTGAACTTTGTGTAGGTTATATACATCTTTGTTTTTGTGTGTGTGTACGGGTTTTTTTATTTTTATTTTTATTTTATTTTATTCTTTGAAATGGAGTCTCACTTGGTCACCCAGGCTGGAGTGCAGTGGCATGATCTCAGCTCACTGCAGCCTCCACCTTCCAGATTCAAGAGATTCTTCTGCCTCAGCCTCCCAAGTAGCTGGGATTACTGGTGTCTGCAACCACGCCCAGTAGATTTTTGTATTTTTAGTAGAGACAAGGTTTCACCATGTTGGTCAGGCTAGTCTCGAACTCCTGACCTCAAGTGATCCACCCACCTCAGCCTCCCAAAGTGCTGGGATTACACGTGAGAGCCACCACACCCAGCTAGATTATATTTTCATAATGTATTATGAAAATACATTAAAAGAGCCAGAAATTTTAAGAAAATTACCCAAACACTTAAACACTTAATAACGCTTACTTAAATCCCTTCCATAACTCTTGGGTCAAGGAAGAAAGCAGAGTTAATAAAAGACTATTTTGGGGAAAAAAATATGAAAGCGATATTTTAAATTTTAAGTTGAGGTATCTTGGCAACAGAATGAATAAAACTCCATTTAGAAGGAGAGTCTGGTGATAGAATTTATACTCAAGAAAATGCAAATTGATTTTAAATTCGGTGTTTTTTTGTTTGGGGATGTATTTTGGTAAGTTGCTATGTTATATTCTCATGGAAGTCTAGTATCCTTACACAAAGGTAACTTTAAGTATTAGTCAAGAACAAGATTACAAGCAGTTCATGATATTAGACTTAGTAGGTCACATTTTATTGCTTTTGGCTAAAGACTACTGCAGAATTTATAGAGCAAAAAGCTGGTACAGCATGATCTTCAGACTGCTTACAAAATTAAACTGAGTATCTGAGAAAATATATTTACCTAACTCAAAATTTTCAGAAGGAAATAATCAGAGCTACGTATCACAGTATTTATAAAACATGTTTACAGTAACTTGAGTCAGTCTATTTGAAAGATAAAGTTCACTGAAATAAGTGCTCAACCCTCTCCCCATATTAGTACGTATACAAAATAGCACTAACTTTTTACTAATTTTTGAAAAAAAATTGCAAAAATAGGTTATAAAATACCACATGTGCCTCACTTGATAAATTATAAATACTCTGAAAAATAGGGCAGAAGAATAATAACACTCCATTTCAGAAGTGCAAGTTCTAGTGGCTTGTTAGTACTCTTCCATTAGCTCATTTTTATCTCCTCCTACTTTTTCTTTCTCTGCCATATTTCTTTTTCTGCTATGCCCCCCCCCCACCCCTTTTATTTTCCTCTGGGGCCCTTTTAAAGCAAAATAAGCAGCTTTTTAAAATAGGTGAAGAGACATTCTTTTGGCAAGTGAACCAGTTCTAAAGAAAGTGATGATGGAACCTCCTTCACTGTGCTGCACTCCCTAGAGATCGCCAGTTATCAGTTCTGTTTTATCCTCTCAGCCAGCCACCATAGCTCTTATGTTTAGACCACACTTTGTCTTTTTTTAATAACATATAATGGATGCTTCCTATGTGCTGAGCTAAGGGCATCATACACATTACTTCCTTTCATTCATAAAACAACTCAGGACAGGTATTATTATATGCCACTATTTTACAAATGAGTAGTCAGAGGCATAAGTTAAGTAATTTGTACAGTTTCACACAGCTGAGTGAGCAGATTTGAGATGCAAATCCAGGATCCAGAATTCAAGACCTTGTCCATTTTACTCTCCTGCCTCTGTCACTTCCATGTTGATGGGGTTGCCAGAAAAGTACTAACTTAAGACACCAAATAATAAGGAGGCATCCAGTGTATTATAATGCCTAGTATTAGGGGAAAAATGTATTCTTTCCGTATGTGATCATAATGATGCATTGCATATCTTACTAATGCTGGGGACATAATTTAATGACATTCCTACATAAAAAGATAGCATGTGCTATGGAGTGAGTTGTGCCCCCACCCCCAAATTCCTATGTTTAATCCCTAACCCTTCAATGTGATGGTTTTTGGAAATGGGGCCTCTGTAAGATAATTAAATTTAGATGAGTGCACAAAGGTGGGGCCCTCATGATGGGTTTAGTGCCTTTATAATAGGAGGTAAAAACACTAGAGCTTGCTGTCTGCCATCTGAGTACACAGAAAGAAGGCAGCTTTCTGCAAGCCAAGAAGAGTGCCCACACCCGCAGCTGAATCATCTGGACCTTGATCTTGGGCTTTCTAGCCTCCAGAACTTTGAGAAATTAATGTCTATTGTTTAAGCAACCCAGACTATGGCATTTTGTTATAGCAGCCCAAGCTGACTAAGACAGATCTTGGTACTGAGAAGTGAGGTGCTGCTATAACAAATACCTAAGAATGTGGAAGTGGCTTTGGAACTGAATAATGAGTAAATGCTTGAGGTGCATGTATACGGACATTATGGGCAATTCTGGTGACACCTCCCATGGAAATAAGGAATATGTTATTGGAAGCTGGGGTGATCTTTGTTATAAAGTGGCAGAGAACTTCGATGAATTGTTTTCTGTTGTTTTATGGAAGGTAGAACTTGTAAGTGATGAAATTGGAGTTTTAGCTGAGGAGATTTCTAAGCAAAGTGTTAAAGTAATGTCTTGCTTATAGTAAAGTGTGAAAAAAGAGAGATGAATTGCAGAGGGAATTTTTTTTTTTTTTAAAGATGGGGTTTCACCATGATGGCCAGGGTGGTCTTGAACTCCTGACCTCAGGTGATCCACCCACCTCAGCCTCCCAAAGTGCTAGGATTACAAGCATGAGCCGCCGCGCCCGGCCTGCAGAGGGAATTTTTAAGTAAAAATCAAGCAACATTTGAAGATTTGGAAAGTTTTCAACCTGTCCTTATTATAAAAAATGAGAAAATTTATTCTTAAGAGAACACTCTTCAAAACACTGAACAGCCTTTGATAAAGAGATCATGGGTATGACTCATGGACTTAATCAGCCATTTCAACAGAAGTCAGGAATAGAGATGAAATTACCTCAGCAGCAAAGACTGTGCTAGTTTGAATTATAGGGGCCAGAAGAAATCAGATGAGACGAAGGAAGGCTGTTGTACTTCTTAGATCCTACAAGACAGGACCATAGAGCTATTGGGCTGTGAACATGTGCTATTCTTCAAGAAAAGGTTAGAAAGATCCCAAAGCAATTCAGAGATCTTCAGGGCCATTAGGGCCAAGTCTCCATCTCAGCAGGCCAAATGGCCTCCAACCAAAGCCTTGGAGGCAGGGCCACCCTGCAGAGCATGGGGGCTAAGTTGGCCCTGTGGAACCTTGGAGGTTGGGCTACCCAGAGCCTTCAGGGCTCTACCGCCAGCAGGGTAGAAGACTGCTACCCCATTGGGTCCAGAAGCGGAGTATCAAACCAAAGATGGTTATCCTTGAGCATTTAAGATCTAAAGGAATTTGCTTTTCTAAGTTAAGGGCTTGCTTGACACCTGTCACCCCTTTCTTATTTCCTGTTTCTCCCTTTTGGAATGAAAATGACTAGCTTATGTCAGTCCCACCTGTGTATTTTGGAAACACATACCTTGTCCTTCACAGGTTTACAGCTGGAGAGGAATTTTGCGTTAGGATGAATCATACCTCAAGTCTACCTATAGCCAATTTTTATGATATTTAGAAGAGACTTTGGACTTTAGAGTTGATACTGGAATGAGTGAAAGTTTTGGGAGCAGGACAAGGTGGCTCATGCTTATAATCCCAAGACTTTGAGAGGCCAAGGTAGGAGGGTCACTTGAGCCAGGCCTTTGAGACCAGCCTGAGCAACGCAGCGAGATCCTGTCTCTACAAAAAATCATCTGGCCTTGGTGGTGCACACCTGTAGTCCCAGCTATTTGGAAGACTGAGGTGGAAGATTCACTTGAGCCCAGGAAGTTGAGGCCACAGTGAGCAATGATCACATCACCACTCTCCAGCCTGGGCGACAGAGTGAGACCTTGTCTAAGAAAAAAAAAAAGTTTGTGGGGCTGTTGGAATGGAATGAATGTATTTTGCCTGTGAGAACATGAATTTGGGATTCTAGTGGTGACATAGACTCAGTGAGTGAACTATGTCCTCCTTAGTTCATATTTCGAAGTTCCATGACCATCCTTCCCTCTACCTCATTGAAACCCAATTATTTCCCAAAAGCCCCATTTCCAACTACCATCACATTGAGAGTTAGAGCTTCAACATAGATTTTGGTCCATAGAAAATGCTATTTTCATGTCTCAGTATGTGAATTTTGAAGGGATAGAATACAGTCCATAACAAATGCTATTTTCATGTCTCAGATTAAGTGGTTTGAATTTAATCACATTTTGTCACCATTCAAACTCTCCTTGCACTCCCCAAATCAGAGCTAGGTTAGACTACTTAAAATGGCATACCCAGTGTCAGTCCCTCATCTTGTATCCACTGACCAATCTTCAGAAACTATCAGCCTCTACACTGCTCTTGTTTTTTTTTGGTCTTTGAACATTGCCTAGAATTCCTCTTATCAATTTCTGTGGTCTCCTCTTTTTTCGTTATCTAATCCCTCAGAGGATTTTACCTCTAAACAACGGAAGCTTCTTAACTTAGCAGCATAGCTTTTGCAATTACTGAGGCATACACAGTTCTTGGCTTCAGGCATCCTTCATGCCTCCACATGAGCCTAGCTTAGGACATGGAACAACAGGTCCTAGCATGACTCTCAAGTGGACAGCCGAAATAGATAGTGTAAACGTTCACTAGTATTACTCTTCTTAAGCACAAGCTACTTCTCAGGTCAGAGATCCAGCAAATGTATCCAGGGTAGGGATACACCAACGGCCACCACACCTAGGTTTACAATCTTAACAACTTTTGAACAAAAGAACACCACTCCCGTTCTATCTAAGTGAGAGTGTGTGTGTATGTGTGTACATAGAGACTGATTCAGTGATTGATGGAGGTAATAATAGAAATATCCATTTTAATCTTTATGACTTTCTGTAATTTAATAGGACCTCTAGTAGCAGAAAATCCATTCCTGAATGCTAAATAAGTGTGGGATAGGGGATGGAGGATGGGGGAAAAAGTAAGTCTATAAGAGAAAAATAGGCTGGTCCGAGTGCAGTGGTGTTTACAACTAATTGATCACAACCAGTTACAGATTTCTTTATTCCTTCTCCACTCCCACTGCTTCATTTGACTAGCCTTTAAAAAAAAAGAGAGAGAGAAATAGACAAAATGTCATTATTTCTATTTTCTGTAATTCTGAATTTGTGAGAATTTGATTAAAGCCTTATTTGAAATTTACCTTCACTTGGAAAACTGTTTTTTGTAGGAAACGTTATGAATGAGATCACAAGAGAGAAATTTTTTGTTTGTTTGAGATGGAGTCTCATTCAGTCATCCAGGCTGGAGTGCAGTGGTGCCATCTCAGCTCACTGCAAAGTCTGCTTCCCAGGTTCAAGTGATTCTTCTGCCTCAGCCTCCTGAGTAGCCAGGATTACAGGAGCCCGCCACCACATGCAACTAGTTTTTGTATTTTTATATTTTTAGTAGAGATGGGGTTTCACCAGGTTAGGCAGGCTGGTCTCAAACTCCTGACTTGACTGGTCTCTAACTCCAGATCTCAAGTGATTCACCTGCCTCGGCCTTCCATAGTGCTGGGATTACAGCCGTGACCCACCACACCCGGCCAAGAAATTTTTAAATGAAGAGAAAATGTGTTCAAGATATACTCAAGGACTTTACAAGTGCTCATCAATTAAAATTTTTGTGGCTGGGCATGGTGGCTCATGCCTGTAATCCCAGCACTTTGGGAGGCCGAGGCGAGCAGATCAGCTGAGGTCGGGAGTTCGAACAGCCTGACCAACGTGGAGAAACCCCATCTCTATGAAAAAAATACAAAATGTAGCCAGGCGTGGTGGCTTGTGCCTGTAATCCCAGCCACTCAGGAGGCTGAGGCAGGAAAATCACTTGAACCTGGGAGGCAGAGGTTGTGGTGAACCGAGATCACACCATTGCACTCCAGCCTGGGCAACAAGAATGAAACTGTCTCAAAAAAAAAAAATTGTGAGTTACACAGCATTAAGCGTAATATCAGTCCAAAATCATACGAAGCAATTCCTATGCTTTTGTGGGCAATTCTGATAATATATGCATTAAGAATTCTCTACTACATTTTTTAAAAAATCTGTTTCATTTTTAAGTATTCATCTAGTCGTCTAGTCCTGAAATGGTGAGATTTTGTTAGAAACTCTTTTTTTTTGAGACAGAGTTTCTGTTGCCCAGACTGGAGTGCAGTGGCACAATCTTGGCTCACTGCAACCTCCGCCCCCCCTGCCCCGCCCCAACAGGTTCAAGCAGTTCTCCTGCCTCAGCCTCCTTATAGCTGGAATTCAGGTGTGTGCTTCCACACCTGGCTAATTTTTGTATTTTTAGTAGAGATGGGGTTTTACCATGTTGGCCAGGCTAGTCTCGAACTCCCGACGTCAAGTGATCTGCCCTCCTTGGCCTCCAAAAGTGCTGGGATTACAGGCGTGAGCCACCATGTCTGCCCTTGTTATAAACTCTTAATGATTAACAGAAACGAAGAAGGTACAAAATAAGAATTTAATAAAATTCATAAACTAATATATATTTTAAATTTATGAAAAGTGTCATATTTGTTAACATCTTAGAATTTCTGAATAGCGATTTATTTTGGAAATAGTTGAGAATACCAAATTAATTTTTATCTCCATTCTTATATCTTTTTTCAGGAACTGAAGTGAAAAAAATTGAAGCTATAAATGTTCCTTGCACACAGCTTTCAATGTCATTTTTTCGTCGGTTATATGATGAAGATATTGTACGAGACAATGGACATATTGTTAAATGTTTAGATTCTTTTTGTGATCCATTTCTCATTTCTGATGAGTTACGAAGAGTAAGTACAGAGTTTTAAAAATTCACAGTGGAATTTTATTTCAGGAAATGCAAAAATGTCAAAACCTTTTTCCTGCTTAAAGCATAAAATACCTTCTCATAAAATACCTTTTATTTATAAATAATGATCAGTAATCCTAACACGGGTAGATTTCTACTTAGGTGGTACTTTAGCCATCAACTTAATTTTTTGTGTATTTCAGTAATTCTCAAATAGGTGCCACTAACATCTGATAGGTAGAGATGCTGCTAAATCTCATATAACTCACAAGACAGTCACCAGAAAGTTATCTGGCTCAAAATGTCTGTAGTGCTGACGTAGGGAAATCCTGGTCTATTTAATAAGGCTATTTTTGTTCAATGTGGGCTTTTAAATTTATCAAATGAATATTAAAAACATCCCCAGGCTGGGCACGGCAGCTCATGCTTGTAATTTCAGCACTTTGGGAGGCTAAGGTAGACGGATGGTTTGAGCTAAGGAGTTCAAGACCAGCCTAGGCAACATGGCAGAACCCTGTCCACAAAAACTATGAAAATTAGCCTGGGCTGGTGGCTCACACCTGTAGTCCCAGCTGCTCAGAAGGCTGAGGTGAAAGGATTGCTTGAGTTTGGGAGATCAAGGCTACAGTGAGCTGTGATCATGCCACTGCATTCCAACCTGGGCAACGGTGCAAGACCTTGTCTCAAAAATAAAATTAGATAAATACAAACATCCCAGGAGTAAAATAATCTTTTTATCTCATTGCTGATAACAACAAAGCCATTGGATTAACTAAATTCAATTTTGTTTTAGTGAAAGGTACACTGAACTTGGAATTAAAATATATAGATTGTTTAACTGATTCCTGATTTATTATTTCAAAGATAATAATCTTAGGCAAATTTCTCAATCTTTTGAACCTCAAGATCTTATCTATACAACATGAAGATGAAAATGCCCATCCTACCTTCTTCCTAAAATCACTAAGAAAATGAATTGAGGAAGCATTTAAATGTCCTTTTTAGAAAGTATTAAATGCTGTTAAAATGAAATACCAGCTTGGCCAACAAAATAAGACCTCCATCTCTACAAAAACATGAAGAAATAAGCCAGGTGCAGTGGAGTGCACCTGTAGATCCCAGCTACTCAGGAAGCTGAGGTGGGAGGATTGCTTGAGCCCAGGAGTTTGAGCCTGCTGTGTGCTATGATTGTGCCACTGTGCCCCAGACTGGGCAACAGAGTGAGGATTTATCTCTAAAACAAACAAACAAACAACTGTATTATTGATATTATCATTGTTATAATTATTGATAACTATTTAATATAAGTATTAAAGTAGTTAAAAATGAGGGGGCTTTCATGTCAAATAGTCACATTCAAATCCTGGCTTTGTTACTTAGGAACTGATCCTTAACCTCTCTAAGTCTCAGTTTCTTCATCTATACGATAGGCATAGTGTAAGATTTATGTGAGATAATGTACTTACTGTGCTTAGCACAGTGGCTGGTGCTTAATAAGTTTTCCATAATATTAACTACTAGTAATTACTACTGTCACTATTATCCTCAATTAAGAGAGAACGGAGATGTACAAGTCTGATATATTACAAATTCAGATAGGAATGAACTAGAAAGGCTACTGATCCATCATTCTAGCCACAGGAATCTTGTCTGTAGGAAAAAGGGAGGCATCCAACCAGTCTACACTAGGGCAGTACCTAAAAGCACTCATTAACTTAAGAAAATCAAATTAACTTACTGAGAATACCCAAACACACACAATTGAATGAGACTACATGTAGTTTGCTCTTTAGGTAAATGAAGTATATTTAACATGAAGTAATATAAATACTATACATGGCCTGGCACGGTGGCTCATGCCTGTAATCCCAGCACTTTGGGAGGCTAAGGCAGGCAGATCATCTGAGGTCAGGAGTTTGAGTCCAGCCTGGCCAATGTGACAAAACCCTGTCTCTACTAAAAATACGAAAATTAGCCAGGTGTGGTGGCAGGCACCTGTGATCCCAGCTACTTGGGAGGCTGAGATACAAGAATTCCTGAAACCCAGGAGGCAGAGGTAGCAGTGAGCTGAGATCATGCCACTGCATTCCAGCCTGGGCAAAAGTGCAAGACTTTGTCTCAAAAGAAAAAATTAAACAAAACAAAACAAAAAGTATTATGCAGTAGGGATCTGATGTTAATTTCTACTTCTCCTTACCAAGGATTGGAAATTATTATGCAGGAAATGTTTGGTCTGGGTTTGCCTCCTTTTGGATACTACTGTCAGCTCTTTTCTCTCGCACTGTTCTCTGCCATAAGGATCTAAAGACCCTTACCTCTAATTTCAGATAATTCTCTGTCACTTCTACAGAAAGAGCATCATCGGTGGACATTTTTTTTTTTTTTTTGAGACGGAGTTTTTCTCTCGTGGCCCTGGCTGGAGTGCAATGGCACAATCTTGGCTCACCACAACCTCCGCCTCCCAGGTTCAAGAAATCCTCCTGCCTCAGCCTCCCAAGTAGCTGGGATTACAGGTGCACACCACCACACCTGGCTAATTTTGTATTTTTAGTAGAGACGAGGTTTCTCCATGTTGGTCAGGCTGGTCTTGAACTCTCAACCTCAGGTGATCCACCCGCCTCGGCCTCCCAGAGTGCTAGCGTTATAGGCGTTATCCACCGTGCCCAGCCAATGGACATTATTTTTTTTTTTTTTTAAAAAAAAGAAGGATTAATTTTCCAACAGAATACTCTGCCAAACTGCTTGCTGCCTGTCTTGTTTGTTGCTATGAATAGCACCTCTATTCTTGAAATGCTGGAGCTCAGTGTTTTTCTACTAGTTGCCTGTTTTGCTTGCTCTTAGGTTTATTGTTACTCTGTGGCAACAGGGAGGAAAGGCTTTTAACTTGGTTGCTTTCTGGCTGATTTAAAAAAAAAAAAAAAAAAAAAAAAAGAACTAACATTCAGCCTGAGCCTGAACTTAAAAGGGTCCTCCATTGTACAGCACTACAGAGTCTATTGGCTCACTGAAATGTAAGAACTAATAACAACTTTCCTGACTGTGGCTCAGAAGTTTGACCAGCTGTCTAAGAGCTACATAGCTGAAGAGATCTGTATGTGAATGCAGAGGGAGAAAAGCCGTAGAATATTATGTTTTCACATTCATTCCAAAATTTTTTTAAAATTACTATATTTTTAAAAATTACACAGCCTAGCTGGGCATGGTGGCTCATGCCTGTAATCCTAGCACTTTGGGAGGCAGAGGCAGGTGGATCACTTAAGGCCAGGAGTATGAGATTAGCCTGGCCAACATGGTGAAAACCCATCTCTATTAAAAATACAAAAAATAGCCAGACGTGGTGACAGGCGCCTGTACTTCCAGCTACTGGGGAAGCTGAGGCAAGAGAATCGCTTGAACCCATGAGGCAGAGGTTGCAGTGAGCCAAGATTGGGCCATTTCACTCCAGCCTGGGCAACAAGAGCAAGACTCCATCTCAGAAAAAAAAAATTAACCAGCCATGCTGCAATGCACCTGTAATCCCAGCTACTAGGGAGGCTGAGGCAGGAAAATTGCTTGAACCCAGGAGGTGGAGGTTACAGTGAGCTGAGATCGCACCACTGCACTCCAGCCTGGGTGACAGAGTGAGACTCCATTTAAAAACAAAAAATTAGTTGGTCATGGTGATGTGTACCTATAGTCCTAGCTACTCGGGAGGTTGAGGTGGGAGGATTGCTTGAACCCAGGAAGTTGAGACTGCAGTGAGCCAAGATGGTACCATGGTACTCCAGCCTGGGTGACAGAGACTCTGTCTTCCCCACCCTCCAAAGATTGCACAGCCTAATCAGTTCAATATTTGAGAGTATTCATGTAAGAAATGTGTTAATTATTCAATCCTAAGTACTTGATTCACCTTTCTCTTAAGCTAGATCTTCAGGTAGTTGCAAATATGGGCCTCAATAACACATCATTTTCTTTTTTTCTTTTCTATTTTTTTTTTTTGAGACGGAGTCTCGCACTGTTGCTCAGGCTGTAGTGCAGTGGCGCAATCCCGGCTCACTGCAGTTGCTGCCTCCTGGATTCAAGCAATTCTCCTGCCTCAACCTCCCAAGTAGCTGTGACTACAGGTGTGTGCCATCACACCAGCTAATTTTTTTGTATTTTTAGTAGAGATGGGGTTTTACTATGTTGGCCAGGATGATCTCGATCTCCTGACCTTGTGATCTGCCGGCCTTGGCCTCCCAAAGTGCTGGGATTACAGGCATGAGCCACCGCACCTGGCCAACACATCATTTTCTTACAGAGGGAGGGAGGGAAGAAAGGAGGAAGGAAGGAAATGGAGATGTGCAAGTGTTACGTGTGGCACATCCAGAGAGCAATTAAGTATGGACTGCTTTCCCTTACCTATCTTTTCCTAGACATAATCTTGGTTTTTGTCCAGGCATTATAAATAAACTGTGTATGGACAACACCATCGAATTAGGTTTTTAAAATACCTCTTATATGTAATGACCTGTGGTTAGTTTTCTGTAGAGATTGTAAATGAGCTTAATCAATTTTCATAATTAAGTGCACTTGCTATTAGACAGTGATTGTTGTATAATTCATCGTATTTCCCTCCTTCCCTTGTGTGGTAGTGTTGTTACCTACAATTTTGATAGCCTTTCTCCATCTAGAGTTCCTTTCTGTTTGTTTATTTTAGTATCTATTTTGTTTATTTGTGCACTGGTATCTATTATTTTCTTATACTATAGGTTCTTGCTTTTTTAGTTTCTTGAGGTGCATCATTAGATTTTTTTGAAGTCTTAGTACTTTTTTGATGTAGGCATTTATTGCTATAAAATTCTCTTTTAGCACTGCTTTTGCTGTATTCCATTGGTATGGGTATATGTTTCCATTTTTATTTGTTCAAGAAAGTTTAAATTTTTCTTCTTAATTTGTTTATTGACTCACTGGTCATTTGGGAGTGTGTTGTTGGTTCTCATGTATTTGTATAGTTTCCAAAATTCCTTTTGTTACTGATTTATAGTTTTATTCCATTGTGATATGAGAAGATACTTGGTATATTTTCAATTTTTTCAGTGTGTTCAGTCTTGCTTTGTGACTCAACATATGGTTTATCCTGAAGAAAGTTCCATGTGTTGATGAGCAGTGGTCGTGTGCAGCTGGTGGATAAGATGGTCTGTCGAGGTCTAAGAGGGCGGCGTTGGTCTAAAGCACAGTTTAAATCCACTGTTTCTTTATTAATTTTTCTGTCTAGATGATCTGTCTAATGTGAAGAGTGGGGTGTTGAATTTCCCAACTATTGTTGTATTAGAGTCTATCTCTTCTGTTAGCTCTAATAATATTTGCTTCATATATCTATGTCTGCTGCTGTTGGATGTATGTGTATTTAGAATAGTATATCCTCTTGATGAATTGACCCCATTAGCATTCTTTGTCTCTTTTTACTGTTTGTTTACAGAACAAGGCAGTTTGCTATGGGCAACATATAGTTAGTTGGATCATGTTTTTTTTTTTTTAAATCCACTCAGCCAGTTTATACATTTTAAGTGAAAAATTCAGTCTGTTTATATTAAAGGTTATTATTGATATGTGAGGACATATTCCTGTCATTTTGTTAATTTTTTGATTATTTTTTATATCTTTTGTTCCTTTTTCTCTTTTCATTTATCTTTGGGGTTTGGTGATTTTCTGTAGTAGTAATACTTGAATCCTTTCTCTGTGTTTTCAGATTTTGCTTTCAGTTGTAGATCTCCCTTAAGCATTTCTTACAGGGCAGGCCTAGTGATGATGAATTCACTGGTCTAGGAAAGACTTTCTCTTCCATTTATGAAGGATAATTTTGCTGTATATTGTATTTTTGGCTGCCAGTTTTTTTCTTTCTTTGTTTCCTCTCTCAGCATTTTGAATCATGCCATTCTCTCCTGGCCTGTAAGGTTTCTGCTGAGAAATCCATTTTGAGTCTATTGAGGGTTTCCTTATATGTGACTAGACACTTTTCTCTTGCTGTTTTTAGAATTCTTTTTCTATAACTCTTGATGTTCTGATGATAATGTACCTTCAGGACCTTTTTGGGTTGTACTTATTTGGGGATCTTTAAGGTTCCTGTATCTGGTCATCTAAATCTCTTGTTAGAATTGACAAGTTTTCAGCTATTATTTTGTTAAATAGATTTATTTATGCCTTTGGGCTTCTCTTCACCTTCTGGAATCCCCATAATTCAAAACTGTGTTTGCTTTATGGTATCCTATATGTAATGTAGGCTTTGTTCATTCTTTATCTCTTTTTTGGTCTGACTGGGTTACTTCAAAAGACCTGCCTTCAAGTTCTGAAACCCTTTCTTTGGCTTTATGTAGTATATCGTTGAAATTCTCAATTGAATGTTTTATTTCATTCACTGAATTATTCAGTTCTAGGATTTCTGTTTGGTGCTTTTTAATGATATCTGTCTTTTTGGTGAATTTCTCATTCATATCCTGAATTGTTTTTCTGATTTCTTTGTATTCTTTATCTGTGCTTTCTTGTCTCTCACTGAAATTCTTTAATATCATTAATTTTTTGAGTGAATTTTTTTTAGAAATAAAGACAGGATTTCACCATGTTGCTCAGGCTGG
The DNA here is from genome assembly GCA_963574635.1 of Cheracebus regulus. Taxonomy (NCBI): domain Eukaryota; kingdom Metazoa; phylum Chordata; class Mammalia; order Primates; family Pitheciidae; genus Cheracebus; species Cheracebus regulus. The sequence goes on along the minus strand of CAUYQU010061129.1, from coordinate 21,450 downwards.
TCTCAAGCTATTGGGCTCAAGCAGTCCACTCACATCAGCCTCCCAAAATGTTGGGATTACAGGTGTGAGCCATCATGCCTGGCCGTATCATTATTTTGAATTTTTTTCTTATAGCTCATACATTTCTTTCTAATTAAATCTGTTGCTGGAAGAATTATTGTGTTTCTTTGGAGGTGTCATCTTTTCTTGCTCTTTTATGTTTCTTGTGTCCTTACATTAATATCTGTGCATCTAGTTTAACAGTCACTTCTTTGAATTTATTGGATTGGCTTTTTTAGGAGAAGACTTTTTCCCGAAGATGTGTTTATGGTGTTGGTTGGGTAGAGAACTTTGGTTTTGATTCTGGGTGCATGCAGTAGTGTAGTCTCCGTATGATTTATTCAGGTGTACACAGCGTCACTGGTGTCTGTGGTTTCCTTGGTGGCTTAGATTGCAGTTGTTAGTGGAGGCTGGGGTGAGGTTATGCTGGGGAAGGCAGGCCATTTTTTGAGCCCCAAGAGTGGCAGCAGCTGGCCAAAGCACACCTGTCCTTGGGCCCCTGAGCAGTATAGGCAGGCAGTGGTGTTAGCAGCTCCAAGCAGGCTGATTCTTGGGCTTCTAGGCAGCTTGCTTAGTTGCCAGCAGTGTTAGTGGTGGGCTGGGTGGGTGGATGTGTGTTTGGGTCCCCAGGCAGTGTGTGTTAAATGGATGATGGCTATAGCAGTGGTGACAACCTTTGGGTTCCCAAGCAGTACACACTTATATTAGTGGTGGCAGTAACATGATGGGCAGACCAGGGAGCAAGTATGGGTGAGTGCCAGCTGCTATGGTGGCCAGTTGAGTGGGCCTGTGCTCAGGTTCCCGAGAGGAGTACACAGATGCCAGCAGTAGTGGATGGGGCAGGGCAAACCCCAGAGCCCTGGGTGTGGTTGAGCACTGGATAGGGGGCAGTGCCAGGCCTGAGGGGCTGTCCTCAGGTCCCCCAGTGGTGCATACAGGTGCAGCCTGTTGTGAGTTGGACTGGGTAATCTGCAAGTCCCGCTGGCAGAGTGCTCAGATGGCAGCAGCAGTGGTAGTGGGTGGAGAGAGCTCATCCTAAGGGCATGTGCAAGTGAGCTGTGGCCCTGCTGCAGGGAGTGGGGTGAGGTTGCTGTTAATGGCTATGGCCACTGGCAGGTGGCTCTTGGGTTCTGGGAGCACACATTCAGCCCCCAGCAGCAGTGGCCATGGCAGTAGTGGCAGCAACAGTAGGGAGAGCCAGTCTTCAGGGTATATGCAGGTGTGTAGTGGCCCTGCTGCCAAGGGAATGGGTGGTACAAGGTCATTGCCAATGACATATGCTTCAGCCCCTCAGCTGTGGGTGGGAGACCCCATCTTCAGGGAACATGCACGTGCATGGTAGACCTGCTGCTGGTGGCGGCAAGGTTGCTATCAGTGACAGTGGCCCCAGGTAAGTGGGTTTCAGGCTCTGGGGAACACACACTTTGGCTCCCTTTGTCTCAAGGGCAGCCTGCTCAGTGTATTGCATTACTCATTCCCCCAGGTGCAAGACACCGTGCAGAGTCCAGGTGCACATACGGGTATGTTAGTGGGGCTCTAGGGATGTGGAGATGCAGGACTGTTGGGTCCCAAGGAAGGATGCAGTCTGGGAGGAGCTGGACTATCAAAATTGTGCCATCCTGCAGCTGGTTAGTACTTCAGGGTCGGGGAGGGGTGGTGGGAGCCAGCATATCCTCCCCTCTGGAGCAATGCCATTGTGTGGTCTCCAGGCAGCACTCTATTACTAGTGTCAGGGCCATGAGGGTTGAGGAGCTCTTCCATGGTGAAGATTACAGGAGTCCACAGTACAAATGTGGACTGCTAGGGATCTTTCACTTACCATTTCCCTGCACTGGGAAGCCTCTCCAGGCTCCCAGCCAATCCCAGCTCCTTCCGTGCCTTGTGTGTTTCCTGTCACCTCTGTTGAATTCCAGGGTTGTCTCTTAGATGCCCTTTTTGAAGTGTGATTATCTACTTGCTATTTTGGATTTTGGTTCTACTTTGTTCAGAAAGGGAGTATCAAATGCCTCAAGTCAACCATCTTGACACCCCTCCCATCTAGAGTTGTTTATATGTATTTATTTTCTTTTTCCGCTTTATTTCTTGACCAGAGTTTTTTTTGTCCTATATTATTTGGGTCTTATTATATCTATATTTTATTTTTAGCTATTTCACATTCTTTTCTTTTTTCTTTTTTGATCTGTCACCCAGGCTGGAGTGCAGTGGTGCAGTCATGGCTCACTGTAGCTGCAGTCATCTTCTGAGCTCAAGCAGTCCTTCCACCTCAACGTTCTGATTCACTGGGCTCCAGGCTTTCACCACCACATCCAGCTTATTTTGGGATGGGGGGTTTAGTAGAGATGAGGTCTGACTTTGTTGCTCAGGCTGGACTCAAGCTCCTGGCCTCAAGCCATCCTCCTGCCATGGCCTTCCAAAGTGCTGGGATTACAGGCATGAAGTACCGCACCCGGTGTTCACATTCTTTTTTAAAAATAGTTGGGGGCTGGGCACAGTGGCTCATGCCTGTAATCCCAGCTCTTTGGGAGGCTGAGGCAAGAAGATCACTTGAGCCCAGGAGTTTGACACCAGCATGGGCAACATAGTGAGACTCCATCTCTAAATAAAAAAATAAATAAAGTAGGTGGGATATAAACAATCCAATGGAAGAAATATATATCTTACATTCATCAACTTTTCATACCCACTACAATCGATAAATGAATCAGTTGTCTGTAGTTTACAATGGCATAAGAAAATCCCCTACTTCGGATCTAGTTTTCTGCTTTCTGTAAGAGGTAGCAAGACCACAGAAGAGCAAGAGTCAATGTCGACAGGTGATGTGTGAAGTGATCTTACTAGAGGAGAGCAGGAAAGCGAAAACTGGATATGAGCCTCCAGCAACTGAATGGTTCAAAAGGGAGTACTTGTGGGAGTAAGAACAAAGTGATCTAAACTCCGTAAGAGGAGAGAGCTTAGAAAATGACTGTTTAGTCTCTGGGTAGAAGCAAAAACAGGAGGCCTTATGGGATGAAAAAGTGTCCTCATTTATTTCCAAATAAGATTTGAGGTGACATAACACTAAAACAATTACTAAAAATGTGAACTAGAATTAAGAAATAAAGTGAAAGGAGGGAAGACTTAGCCACTGTGTTTTAAATTTTGATTTGTTCTTTTCATTGCATGTCAGTTCCTAATGCTAAAATAGAGGCAAATAAATGCAGATTACAGGTTACTCTCTCCAGTTGACTCAAGATTGATTCTTAAAATAGGCATAAGATTTTTTTAAGTATATAAAATGAAACCTTTGAAAACAGAAAAATTAAAACTTTGAGTTATGTTACATTAAGATGAATTCTGTCACCTTAGGTTTTGCTAGTGGAAGACTCAGAAAAATATGAAGTATTTGGCCAGCCAGATAGAGAAGAGTTCTTGTTTTGTCTTTTCAAACACCTTTGCCTTGGTGGAGCCCTTTGTCAATATGAAGATGTGATTAACCCATATCTGGAAACAACAAAGCTTATCTATAAGGATCTGGTGAGGTAATGTTTGCTAGATCACAATATGTAAATCTCTAGTTAATAGAATAAATTATTTGTTTAACCATGATGGAATTATACAACATCACTCAGTGGTCCTATTAACAGCCAAAGCATATAAAAAGCACTACCCTCACCCCCTTCTCATAACTTTCCCCCCTCTTCCAAAATAGAAAGATTTGTGGATTTCCCTCTTATTTAGTTCTCAGTCCTCTCATTCTTCATCTGTTTCTTCTGCTTTTTTCCTCATTCAGACCTGTTACCAACTGCCATCTTCCAAGACTTCTTTTTTTTCTTACCAAGCCTCCTTTTAAATCTGAAGGCAACAGAATAGATCCCTCCAGATGTTTGAGTTTGCTTAACTAAGAGTAAAAACAATAATTACCTTTGTTCCAAGGAAGTGGAAGAATTTTCATGAAGGTGTAATATTTACCTTTTCAAATTAATCCCAAGCTATAGTTTGAGTATTCTAGGAGCATTTTTCTTTTTGAAGATAAAATGGGAATTAAAACCTTACAAATTTCTTATTTGTACCTTTTTTTTTTTTTTGGAAAATTAAAGCAATTAAATTTGTACCTTTCTTTTAACTGAAGTGAATATTCTTTGGTTGGGTTTTTCAGTTATGAAGATACTGGATCATCTTAATAGGCAAAACAACAGAAAACAAAGGGTCTTAAAGTTTAGTTATATAATTTAATAGGAGAAAACCAGAAGTAGCTTCTCATTGGACTAATAATTATTGCTTTACTTACACTCAACACCTTAATTCTCATATCCATTCCAGTGTCATATAGGTATATAGAAAACTGCATAATTTAGTTCAATTAATTTATGATATGGTGTTAAAAATAGAAAAATGTTTCTATAATCTGTGATTTTAATGAACAAGTTATTATCAACAAATAAAGATTATTGGAAGAAGATATGTTAGAAACAGAATTTCAGAAAAAGCATACACATATCTATTAGTATATCAGACATACTGTCCTAATTATTTGAAGTTTATGTAAACCTGCTAAACTGCTTCTAGCACTACCTGAAGAAATTTCTCTGTATACCCTACACATACGCACACACATGCACAAATGCACACACACACATACTACTACCACTACCACCACAGTGTAGCCACATGAACCTGTGGAATTCCTCACTGCTACTGTGTGCTACTAAAGAGGAGCAGATTGTGTTGGAGATATTTGAAATAGAAAAAAGTTTAGAACCTAAACATTGAAGAAACTGCTATTTTTCCCAACATTCCCTTCTCCAGATTCTCACCTGTGATTATCTTCTACATTTTTGGATGCTAAGAAGAACTGTGATTGCTTTACTTGCCCTTGCAGATAAACCTTAGTGCTAATCCATTCGAGCACAGTCCATCTCTTATGTTTTTATATGTTGGGGGCACACTACTACAGAGTGTGATTTTAGGAGTCTGTAACTCAAGCAAAAGGGTAAAAATGTTATTAAAATATTTTCTTTCTGGTGGCTTACGCCTGTAATCCTAGCATTTTGGGAGGCCGAGGTGGGTGGATCACCTGAGGTCAGGAGTTCATGACCAGCCTGGCCATCATGGTGAAACCCCATTTAAAAAAAAAAAAGAAAAAAAAAATTTTCTTTCTCATCCATTATAACAGCTTCTATAAAATACACCCTTTTTATTGTTTTTATTTTTTATTTATTTATTTTTTATTTTTATTTTTTTGAAACAGAGTCTCACTCTGTTGCCCAGGCCAGACTGGAATACAGTGATGTGATCTCAGCTCACTGCAACCTCCACCTCCTGGAGTGAGTTTCCCAAGTAGCTGGGATTATAGGCACATGCCACCACACCAGGCTAATTTCTTTATTTTTCATAGAGACGGGATTTCACCATGTTGGCCAGGCTGGTCTCTAACACCCGACCTCAGGTGATCTGCCCACCTCAGCCTCCCAAAGTGCTGGGATTACAGGCACAAGCCACCACACCCAGTCAAAATACACCTTTTCAATGTTTTTAAAAACATTTTCCTTAAAAAAATTGGGGTTTCTTTAAACCAAATAAGCAATACCCAGCAGGAGAATCGCTTGAACCTGAAAGGCAGAGGTTACAGTGAGCCAAGATTGTGGCCATTGCACTCTAGCCTGGGCAACAGGGCAAAACTCCATAATAAGAAAAAAAATTACAGTAATAATAAGTTAAAAATTGTATAAAAAATGTTTTATAAACTGTAAGGCATTATAAATATAAAGTGTAGGCCGGGCACGGTGGCTGACGCCTATAATCCTAGCACTTTGGGAGGCCAAGACAGGAGGATTACCTGAGGTCAGGGGTTCAAGACCAGCTTGGCCAGAATTGTGAAACCTCGTCCCTAAAAAAAAATGAAAAATACAGCATGTATATATTTATTTACATACGTAATAAATTATATATGTGTAGCTTATTTTCTCAGTCCTTAGTTGGCTTTCTCACTGCATATTGCCACAGGAAATCTTCTGTGGGGAGAGTAACTGAAAGAAAGCTACTGAGAAAAAATTATCATTATTATTTTTTGAGATGGAGGTCTTGCTCTGTCGCCCAGGCTGCAGTGCAGTATCGCGATCTTGGCTCCCTGCAACCTCCACCTCCCTGGTTCAAGCAATTCTCTGCCTCAGCCTCCGGAGTACTTGGGATTACAGGTGCCCATCACCATGCCCGGCTAATTTTTTTGTATTTTCAGTAGAGACAGGGTTTCACCATCTTGGCCAGGCTCATCTTGAACCCCTGATCTTGTGATCCACCCACCTTGGCCTCCCAAAGTGCTGAGATTACAAGCATGAGTCACTGGACCTGGCTGAAAAAATTATTTTTAATATGATATAACTTAGCAATATATAACAAATAGTTGTTAAATATATTGCCCAATTTGATTTTCATATACTAAAAGGAACATATTATTCCCAATTTACATATGAGAAAATTGAGGCTCAGAAAGGTTTATCTTACCCAAAGTGAAAGAACAACTCAGTGGCAGAACTAGCATTTGTGTTTACATTGTTTAAGTCTTCAGTCTAGCATGCTTTTATCTACCCCATATATGGCTGCCTACACTTCAGTCTGACTTTTACAAATCTGTTTGTCCAATAATTGTCTCTGTAGCCTGGGACGGTAATTTCATCATCTGAGTCTCAGACTGACTTTAAACCTTCTGAGATTCAATTTTCTGCTCTTTCAATTCAGTTGACCTTGCTCATTCTTGGATAAGGCCTCAGATGCCATTTTTTCAAACCACTTAGTTGGATAGTGTGTATTTCCATGTTCTACATGAATAAGAACACTTAAATACTAAAAGGGATCATTACTTAAATGTATATGCCAATGCCTATGTATTGTTAAAAGCACTTTTGTTCTTTTCCTTTTTTAGTGTTCGAAAGAATCCTCAAACCAAGAAAATACAAATTACCTCTTTTGTCTTTAAAGTTTCAGCCTATGTAAGTGTGAGAGAACTTTCGCAACCAAAGAATTTAATTATTTTTATTAATAGAGTTGTTACAACTGGAGTTAACAATTAGGACAATGTTATGCCTAGGAGAAAAGACAATGTTATTTAGAGTTTTGTTAAAATTAAAAGTTGATAGAGTATGCTTTTGTTTGGAGAACAGTTTGAACTGTTTCCCTGGCTTTCATTCTATCATCTGTATCTAATAACATTGCCTACTTATTTTAGAGCTAAATCTGTGACTCAGATGGAGTAGAACACAGTTCACTTAGTCTGTCAAACCATCGTTTATAGGGTAGATAAATAAGAATGCCATAAATTTCTTTATACAAAGAATGTGATACTTGAATTTTAGTATTATACAAGAGATGTTATTACATATAAGCAGTTTCTAAGTATCTTCATTCAATACCTAACAAGTATTTATTAAATATATACTGTGTATCAGCTATTGTGCTAGGCTAAATCACAGGGATAAGTAAAAGAAACATACTTCTTACCCGGTGCAATGGCTCACGCCTGCAATCCCAGCACTTTGGGAGGGCGGATTGCTTGAGGTCAGTATTTTCTAAATCAGCCTGGTCACATGTTGAAACCCCATCTCTACAAAAAATATAAAAAATTAGTCAGGTGTGGTGGCAGACACCTATAATCCCAGCTTTTCGGGATGTGGAGACACGAGAATTGCTTGACCCCAAGAAGTGCAAGTTGCAGTGAACTGAGATGGTACCAACATTGCACTCCAGCCTAGGCAACAGAGTGAGACTCCAACTCCAAAAAAATTTTTTTTAAATAAAAGGAGCCAGGCGTGGTAGCTCCTGCCTGTAATCCCATACTTTGGGAGGCCAAGGCGGGCAGAACACCAGGTCAGGAAATTGAGACCATCCTGGCTAATGCAGTAAAACCCCATCTCTATTAAAAATACAAAAAATTAGCTGGGTGTGGTGGCATGTGCCTATAGTCCCAGCTGCTCGGGAGGCTGAGGCAGAAGAATCACTTAAACCCGGGAAGCAGAGGTTGCAGTGAACTGAGATCGCACCACTGCACTCCAGCCTGGGAGATACAGCGAGACTCTGTCTCAAAAAAAAAAAAAAAACAGCCAGGCTCGGTGGCGCATGCCTGTAGTCCCAGCTACTCCGGAAGCTGAGGTGGGAGGATCGCTTGAGACCAGGAGTTCTGGGCTGTAGTGCGCCATGCTGATCGGTTGTACGCACTAAGTTCGGCATCAATATGGTGACCTCCCGGGAGCAGGGGACCACCAGGTTGCCTAAGGAGGAGTGAACCAGCCCAGATCAGAAACAGAGCAGGTCAAAACTCCTGTGCTGATCAGTAGTAGGATCACGCTTGTGAATAGCCACTCTACTCCAGCCTGAGCAACATAGCGAGACCCCGTCTCTTAAAAAAACAAAACAAAACAAAAACCACAAAAGAAAACGAAGATAGAAAATTGCTAAATAGAAAATTTTTGCAATATTAGCACTTTAAAAGCACTTTTTTAAAATGGTGGGATTTGTCTTTGGACTATAAATTCCTTAAAGACAAAAATTATGCATATAAGTATAGTACATATGTATTCCTATCGTAGTAGACGGTGCTGTCCATAAATATTTTAAATCATTAGTTAACTTCCAGTTTATTGTCAAAGATTTTATATATGTTTCCTGTTTTGACAGAAAATACATAATAGGTAAATATGTTGATTATCACTTAAACGTAGTTGTATTCTAAATAATTTAAGTTTGTCTTTTTCAGGATTCTGCTGGTATGTGCTATCCTTCAACAAAGAATCATGAACAGACATTTTCTTACTTTATTGTGGATCCTATCAAGCGTCACCTTCATGTTTTATACCACTGTTATGGTGTAGGAGACATGTCTTAATGCTCTTTCAGATTATGTACATCTACTGTTTTTCATTTATCATTTTTCTATTTTAATACTAACTCATAAACATTTACTTTGCAAATTAGTTCAAGAAAAATATAAAGAGCTTACTTAGAGCGGAAGGAAGCAAACACCAAGATGTCTTTTTAAAAAATTTGTGTGGAATACTAACCAGGGATCAAATTTCATCCCTAATAAAATCTATACCAAAAAATTTGTGGAATTTTCACAAAAAGTTACAAGGAATTAGAAGTCTAGTTCATATTTGTTGCATTATGAGCCAAGTGACTCCTCAGTTTTTCATGTATTTTAATTTATAAACTAATTAATTCTGGATTGAAAATGGAGCAGAAGGCCCAGCGCGGTGGCTCACATCTGTAATCCCAGCACTTTGGAAGGCCAGGGCAGGTGGATCACAAGGTCAGGAGTTTGAGACCAGCCTGCCTAATAAGTGAAACCTTGACTCTACTAAAAATACAAAAATTAGCTGGGCGTGGTGGCACACACCTGTAGTCCCAGCTACTCAGGAGCCTGAGGCAGGAGAATTGCTTGAACCTGGGAGTCGGAGGTTGCAGTGAGCCGAGAAAATGTAGCAGAAAACTAAACATTTCTACCACTGATCATTAATATGAATTGTTAGTTTAACTTGTTTCATTTAATTACATTTCTTCATTGCAGAAGCCTTTACATCTCTAAAGCTAGGAAAAGCATAACAGTGTTTTTGCTTCATTTGTTTCACTTAAAAGCCTCAAAAAAAAAAAGTCTGAAAGTAGTTGTAAACTCTTTTATCACATAATAAATTAAAGCTGCACAGCCCCATAGCTAATACAAGAGCTACATGTAAACAGAGAAGGTTGCCTGATGGTATTAGTAAGTTGTTCAGAGTGAGAAGCACGTTGTCTTAGTACCATTCCTCGTGTCATTCATAGAATGAATATATAACCTGGTTTTTTTTTTTTATGACAAAAATTATTGACATATATCCCCTGGGTGATGGGAAGCCTGTAAGAAATGTTGAGGTTTTGAGGAGGAGCAAGTTTGAAAGATGTGTTTCTGTGTTACGGAATAAAGAGGATAATCTTGTATTTGAACTTGAATTTGAATCTGGAATGCAGCTGGCAATTTGGGTATAGAGCTCAGGAGAAAGAGGTTTTTTTTTGTTTTTTTTATTATAAAGACAGAGTTTCACCATCTTGGTCAGGCTGGTCTTGAACTCCCAACCTCAGGTGATCCGCCCGCCTTGGCCTCCAAAGTGCTTGGATTACAGGCGTGAGCCACCACGCTCGGCCGAAAGAGTATGTTTTACTTTTCACTTTTAATACTTAGCACAATGCCTTGGCATATTAAATGTTTATTGAATGAATACTTTTCAGATATGTTCATAATACCCATAGATTTTTAAAAATTACATAGAAACATAAAATCAAGAACTGAAATATATTTGCTGCCAGCTTTGCTGCTTACCTCACAGTTCCCTATGACCTGGAGACCCTTTCAATCAAACAAGCAGTCAATCAGTAATTCTTTTTGAATACCAATTCTATGCAAGGCACTGGGCAGTTTACTTTGGGGAAACATACACTCCCTATAAATGTATTTAGGAAGATAATCTTTAAGAGTGTGACTATCAACAGTGATTGTTACATGAATCTGGCTTCTATGGAAAGACTGGTAGGATTTCAACAACTCAAGAGAACAGCATTTCAAGGGAGTGCCTGATGTGGCAGGGTACTCTAGGCCTGGCCCAGGGATGAAAGTCCAGAGGCAAAAGTTGGGAAAGTGATACTGAGGAATTGCCACTGTGTTTTCTCAGCTCTAAAGGTGGAGGTAGATAGCACCTTTGAGGAAAGATTGTTCCATTGTTTTGGGAAAATCATTTGATGACTCATTTGTGATTATGCAAATTACCTGTATTGTAAGGCATAATAGGGTAGTGATAAAGAGTTTGGGCTGGGCTATCTTTTTTGCCTGGATTTTTAAATTTGCCATTACTTGCTGTGCAACTTTGAGCTGGTTACTTAACTGTCTGTGCCTTAGTTGTCTTTTTTATAATATGGAAAAAATAATAGGACTACCTCATAGGTTTTTTTGGAAAATTATATTAATTAATACATAAGTTGGGCTTTGAATGATGTCAGGCACATAGTTTAAGTGCTCATGAATTTTGGCTGCATTCATTCTCTACTGAGGAAATACGGGAAAAAAAAAATGAGAAACAGGCGGGGCACAGTAGCTCACATCTGTAATCTCAGCACTTTGGGAGGCCAAGGCGGGCAGATCACCTGAGGTCGGGAGTTCGAGACCAGCCTGACCAACATGGAAAAACCCCATCTCTACTAAAAAATACAAAATTACCCAGGCACGATGGCTCACACCTGTAATCCTAGCACTTTGGGAGGCCGAGGTGGGTGGATCACCTGAGGTCAGGAGTTCAAGACCAGCCTGGCCATCCTGGTAAAACCCCATCTTTATAAAAAAAAAAAAATTATATATATATATATATATATATATACACATAATTAGCCGGACGTGGTGGCACATGCTTGTAATCCCAGCTACTTGGAAGGCTGAAGCAGGAGAACTTCTTGAAACCGGGAGGCAGAGGTTGCAGTGAGCTGAGACGGCGCCATTGCACTCCAGCCTGGGTGACAGAGTGAGACTCCATCTCCAAAAAAGAAAAAGAAACAGTGAACTGTCTGCATAATAATGTAAAAAGTTGTCTTCTTGGGGTCATAACTGCTTTGGTACAGATTATTATTAATTTGACTAGATAGAGTATAAGAGATGGGAAAATCAGTTTTTTCTCTTTGGGGTCCCCAGAGAATGTAGATGTCCTGAGCATGGACTCCAGGTATTTCTTTGGCAGCATTTGTACACTTGGAATTATTTGCTCAGCAATTAGTTATAATTTGTTTAATATCTTTCATGAAAACAATTACAGTGTCTATTTTGTTTACCTTTGTGTCCACAATGCCTAGAACTTGAAAGACAATAAATACCCATTCTCTGACTGACAGAGTACAGTTGATAGAAACTGGCCTGTGAAGTGCAACTGTGGAAAGTGTGGAAAGTAAGGGAGGGGGAAAGGTTGGCAAGGAAGGTCATAGATCATCAGTATGGAAGCGTCCTCTGCAGGGGCTTAGCTGATGGACTGTAGCAGCCTTCATACCTAGGTGCCCACCTTAAATTTTTTAAGGACTTTTGAGTAGGAGTGGTAGCATCAAGAAAGTGATATTCTAGAAAGACTAGTCCAGCAGTGATAAATTAGGATGAAAAAAGTTCAGAGTCCAAAGATCAAATAGAGATACATAGTAGTTGTCAAAGCACAGAAATAACTGTACTGAGCTCATAGCAATGGTAACGTCTTGGGGCATCATGAAGTATGGGACAACAGAATGCTCGATTGAAAAAAAAAATCAAATATGACTAAAAAAAGGTAGCAGACTGGGGTGAATTATGAAATGATTTTGTTTGAAGTACTAAGAACTGGGAAGTGGGAACTGTGGTAGGAAGCTGTGGTCAGAGAGGGAAACTCCCTTGTCTTGAGCTCTCTCCTTGTATTCAGATTCACAGGTCTGTCATCCTTGTTCCAACTCATTCTCAACCAGCGTTGGTCCTTAAAACTTTGAAAACAGGTCTGAAGGTTCTAGAAATTGACTGGAGGCTTCTTAAGGAAAACTACGCTGAAAGATTCTCAGTCATCCAGTTAATCAGCAAGAATTGTTTAAGAACTATCATTCATTGTCATGCACACCACAGGTGCCTTTTTTTTTTTTTTTTTTTCAGAAAGAGTTTCAACCAGGCTGGAGTGCAGTGGCACGATCTGGGCTTACTGCAACCTCTACCTCCCAGGTTCAAGCAATTTTCCTGCTTCAACCTCCCGAGTAGCTGGGATTACGGGCATCTGCCACCATGCCCGGCTAATTTTTTGTATTTTTAGTAGAGACAGGGTTTCACCATGTTGGCCAGGCTGGTCTCGAATTCCTGGACCTCAGGTGATCTGCCCGCCTTGGCCTCCCAAAGTGCTGAAATTACAGTCATGAGCCACTGCGCCCGGCCCCACTGATATTCATTGATTACGTTATATGCTGGCCGCTTTCTAGACACTGCAAATACAGCAATGAACAAAAATTTCTAAATTAGGGAGCTTACATTATAGTGCCCATAACTGTGTTGGTTGCAATGAGAGAGAAAAAGACTCAATTAAGAAAGTTGGTCTTCACCTGGTGTGGTGGCTCGTGCCTGTAATCTCAGCATTTTCTTCTTTTTGTTTTTTGAGACAGAGTTTTGCTCTTATTGCCCAGGACGAAGTGCTATGGCATGATCTTGGCTCACCACAACCTCTGCCTCTCGGTTCAAGTCACTAGCACAGTCAAGATAATGAACAGAGGCTGGGCACAGTGGCTTATGTGAACTTAATACACATACACACATGCACGCACAGATGAGTACAAATAAAACTGGAGAAATGAGTAGGATCAGTGAGTATCAACATAAGTATTCTAGTTATGATATTACACTACAGTTTTGTACAATGTCAAAATTAAAGAGTGACATGTACAAAGTGTACATGGGTGAAGTGTACAAAGGATCTCTGTATTACTTCATACATTGCATGTGAATCTACATTTATTTCAAGATTTCAAGATTTTAATTTAAAAATGTTATATATGGCAAAATTTTAACTGTCAAATCTGGGTGGAGGATATGTTGTGTAGTCCCTGCATTTTGTATATACACACACACACACATATATATCTCAGATATTTGTTATATATATATACTTTTTTTTTTTTTTTGGAGACAGGTCTCACTCTGTCACTCAGGCTGGAGTGCAGTGGTGTAAACATTGCTCACTGTAGTCTCAAACTCCCAGTCTCAAATAATCCTCCTACTTCAACCTCCCAAGTAGCTGGGACTACCTGGCTAATTTTTTAAAAAATTTTTAAGGGGCGAGGTCTCACTATATTGCCCAGTCTGGTCTTGAACTCCTGGACTCAAGCGATTCTCCTGCCTCAGCCTCCCAAAGTGCTGGGATTATAGGTGTGAGCCACTGTGCCCAGCCCTTCTGTATGTTTATACTTTTACTACATATGTATGTTTCCATTAACATTATATACTGTTATATATAATAACAGTATTTACTGTTATATACTGTTTTCTGAGTTTTAAAATTTTACATAAATACAAACACTTTATTTTTTATTTATTTATTTTTTTATAAGATGAGGTTTCACCATGATGGCCAGGTTGGTCTTGAACTCCTGACCTCAGGTGATCCACCCACCTCGGCATCCCAAAGTGCTAGGATTACAGGCGTGAGCCACCGTGCCCGGCCAATACAAACACTTTATACAAATCCTTTTGCAAATTTACTTTTATTATTCAGCATTTTTTCAAATTTTATCTGTGTTGAAACAAATAACTTGTTTATCCATTTTAACTGGATGGCCTTACCATATCTTATTCATCTCCCTATAGTTAGACATGTTGGTTGTATGAATAATGCTGAAATGAATATCCTTAGGCATGTCTTTTTCTCAAGTATTCTCTAAGCCTTTTTTCTTTTTTTTAAGAGATGAGATCTTTCTGTGTTGCCCAGGCTGGGCTTGAGCTCTTAGATCTCTAGGCTTCTATCTGGTAGAATTGTTGGTGTGTAGCATATATACAGCCTTACTAGATATTGACAAATTGCTCTTTAAAATGATTGTACAAATTTATGCTCCCATCGCTGATGTAAGAATTCCCATTTTACCACTTTCTAGCTAACAGTATATGTCAAATCCGTAATTTTTTTAAATATAATGAATGTAACGTGATACTGTGTTTATTTTTATTTTCATTTTGAGACAGGGTCTCACTCTGTCACCCAGGCTGGAATGCAGTGCCATGATCTCAGCTCACTACAGCCTCAAACTCCAGGGCTCAATCAAGCCTCTTGAGCAGACCACAGGCATGCACCAGCATACCTGGCTGATTTTTTGTAATTTTGGTAGAGATGGAATTTCACCATGTTGCCCAGGCTGATATCAAACTCCTGAGCTCCAGTGATCCACCCACCTCCACCTTCCAAAGTGCTGGGATTACAATTGTGAGCCACCATGCCTAGCCTGAAATGGTATTATTTTAATTGCTCTAACTTATTTATGAGATAGAGCATTATTTTGTATATTGCCTTTAAAATGTGTATTCATTCTGATTGACAACTCGGGGTTGGGAATGACTACTCTCTACTTCTCTAATTTAAAAAGAGAGAAGAAAAAAAGAAAATAATAGATGAAAATAAAAGAACAAAGGAAAGAATAGAAGACAGGGAAGTATTCTGTCTTTTACAGTGAAAGCTGCATTAATTAATACTAAAAGCAACATTTAGTGCCACATTTAGCAGTGTCCCAATTGATAATCTCTTGTAGCTGGTATACTTGGTATTCTCTAATGTAAGTCTTCAATCTCCTGACTTGGCACACATGCCAAGTTCATTGGAATAAGCAGGCTACACTTGGTTTAAGTAAGGGTGAAACTTACCATTCCTGCTATACTTGATCTTAGCCAAAAAGCGATACCATTCCTGCTTATTTTTCTTCTCTAACCTTACGGGGCTTTAACAAACATTATGGATCTATAAATTGTATTCTTTATCATCATTGCTATTAGAAAGGTATGAGAGGGAGAGAGTAAAGTAGAAACTACCTATGATAATATAAATTAACTTTTAAATTAACTTTTATTCAGCCACATTTTTTAAAATCAACTAGTACCCTTTATTCCTTTAACATATTGTAGAATAAAACCTTTTGTAGGAAAAAACTAACTCGGCTTGGTGGCTCATGCCTATAATCCCAGCACTTTGGGAGGCCAAGGCAAGCGGCTCACCTGATGTCAGGAGTTCGAGACCAGCCTGGCCAACATGTAAAAACCCATCTCTATGAAAAATACAAAAATTAGCCAGGTGTGGTGGCATGCACCTGTAATCCCAGCTACTCAGGAGGTTGAGGCAGGAGAATCACTTGAACCCAGGAGGCAGAGGTTGGTGGGCATCTATAATCCCAGCTACTCGGGAGGCTGAGGCAAGAAAATTACTTGAACCCAGGAGGCGGAGGTTGTAGTGAGCCCAGATCATGCCACTGCACTCCAGCCTGGGCAACAGAGCCAGACTCTGTCTCAAAAAAAGAAAAAGAAAAAACTATGGTTTTAAGTACTTAATAAATATAAGTTTAAACATATCACTGAATTTCTAAGGGAACTGAGAGAGATGACAATCAAGGATGATTCATAATGAAAGGCTTCCATGGGAAGGCAATTGAGGTTTATTTTAAAAGAAATGATAGCCACGGATTGTCTTAGAGAGGGAAAGATTTCTAGGTAGAAAGAATGTTCCATGCTATGGTGCAGAGGTAGGAAATACATGTGCAATTACAAACTTTTTTGAATAGAGCAAGAGATCTGCTGAAAGAGTAGATTGTTCAAAGAATGTTTATTGTTTGCCAGGCACAATGCTAAGCTTGGAGAAACTGTGGTGCACAAAACACATTATCATGGCTCCAAGAAACTTACAATCTAGTGACCAAAAAATATAGTAAAATACATAAAGTGATTATAAATTATGATTTTACTAGGAAATAAATCAGTAGTGGTAAGTCTGAGAAGATTCTTCTGAGGAGGTTAATATTTAAATTGAGACTTAAGCATATGAATGTTCTCAAAAAACAATTACAGCATATGCAAAGGCTCCAAGATGGAATGAATTTGTTATGTTCTAGGAACTGACAGAAGTCACTGTGGATGGAACAAGTCAACAAGAAAGAAAGTGGTACAAATTGAAGCTGGAAAGATAGAAAGATAGATCACATACCTCTTGTAAGCCAATGAGAGGAGTTTGAAATTTAACAAGTGTAATAGGAAAGCACTACAAGATTTTAAGCAAGAGAATGTGATACATTTTTTTTTAATTGAGACAGAGTCTCGCACTGTTGCCCGGGCTGGAGTGCATGCCCGGGCATGATCTTGGCTCTCTGCAACCTTTGCTTCCTGGGTTCAAGCGATTCTTCTGCCTCAGCCTCCTGAGTAGCTGGGATTATAAGTGTCTGCCACCATGCCCAGCTAATTTTTTGTAATTTTAGTAGAGACGGGGTTTTACCATGTTGGCCAGGCTGGTCTCAAACTCCTGATCTTGTGATTCGTCCGCCTTGGCTTCCCAAAGTGCTGGGATTACAGGTATGAACCACCACGCCTGACCCAGTGCTATACTTTTTTGAAAGATCAAAAGATCGTTGTGGCTGTTATGTGGTAAGTGGATTCAAGAGGACATATAGAAGTGAGGAAACTAGCACTGCGGTCTAATGACAAATGAGGGCAGCTTGGGCAAGAATGGTTTCAGTGATGATGGAGTGTCACAAGCTGAACTGTGTGCACCTGTCCCCCATATTCATATGTTGAAATCCTAATCCCCAGTACCTTTGAGTAGGACTGTACTTGAAGATAGGGCCTTTAAAGAGGTAATTAAGGAAAAATGAAGTCATTTGGGTAGGCTCTAATTAAATCTGACTGTGCTCCTTATAAGAGGAATCTGACAGCACAGAAGGATGATCATGTGAAGAAACTGGAAGAAGACAGTCATCCACAGGCCAAGGAGAGACGTCTTAGAATAAACTAACCCTGCTAGAACCTCGATCTTGGACTTCTAGCCTCCAGGACTGTGAGATAATAACTTTCTATTGTTTAAGCCACCAAATCGGTGGCACTTAGTTATGACAGCCTAAAGCAAACTAATATATGGAAGGAAGTAGGTGTATCCAGATGTGTTTTGGGACCTGAAATCAACGTTACTTGCTGATGGATTGAATCAGGAAAGTCAAGGAGACTCTTCAGCTTCCTAATTATAGAACTTTTAAAATAGATCTACTTGACTTTGTTAGTTAGTTTGCTTTTTGAGATGGAGTCTCACTTCCGTAGCACTGGCTGGAGTGCAGTGACACGATCTCGGCTCACTGCAATTTCCACATCCCAGGTTCAAGTGATTCTCTTCCTCAGCCTCCCAAGTAGCTGGGATTACGGGTGTACACCACCATGGCCAGCTAATTTTTGTATTTTAAGTAGAGACTAGGTTTTGCCATTTTGGCAAGACTGGTCTTGAACTTCTGACCTCAGGTGATCTACCCGCCTTGGCCTCCCAAAGTGCTAGGATTACAGGGGTGAGCCACCATGCCTGGTCATTTTGTTTTTTGTTTTTGGGTTTTTTTTTGTGTGTGTGAGACAGAGTCTTGCTCTGTCGCCCAGGCTGGATCTCAGCTCATTGTAATCTCCACCTCCCGGGTTCAGGCGATTTTTGTGCCTCAGCCTCCAAGTACCTGGGATTAATAGGTGCATGCCACCACACCCGTCTAATTTTTGTATTTTTAGTAGAGATGGGGTTTCACCATGTTGGCCAGGCTGATCTCAAACTCCCAGACTCCAGTGACCCTCCCACCTTGGCCTCCCAAAGTGCTAGGATTACAGGCATGAACCACCACACCCAGCCTTGATCTACTTGAAATATTTAACAAGAAACAATCATGTGAAACAAAAGAGAAACAGTTGATTGAAGGCTTTGAAATCCAGAGAGAAAGATAGGAATTAAATGAAATAGGATGATGTGTGGAAGCCTTGAGAAAAGTATGTCACACAAATGTTAGTCATTATTGTTAATTTCATCATGGTTGCTTTTAGTGTATGATACACTACAGTGATCAAATACAGTTTTCAGTGGGTGAGCAAGGGTGAAAATGGTGCTTGAGGGAAATGGCTGTAGAACTGAAGAAGATTGATAGGAACAGGAAAGGCTGTATGGAGTCTGGAAAACCAGCCAGGAATTGGCTGCAGAAATTGAGGTATGAGCTGACAAGCATCTGATGTCCCAGGAAAGGTCAGAAGGACTGGAGATATTTCAGTAAAACACATAGACACATACACATTTATATACATATATACATTAAATAGCTAGAGGCCAGAAGGAAAAATGTGACCAAATTGTATGTTATTACATCATTTTCTGTATAGGCAGCAATCCTAAAGTAAT